>JAUCBJ010003737.1:0-30605 GCA_032718475.1 Nemertoderma westbladi
CTTTATTAGATCTAGGTCTTTTGCTCCTCGATCTTCTACCGGGATCGCCTCCAGGAACTCACGGGAGTTGCTGGTGAATGTAGTTAATCGAAATCCACCTTTCTTTAAGCATTCTACCATTCCTTTAGCGACCTCAATGGCTTCTTCGACTGATGGAAGGGACTTTAGATTATCGTCCATGTAGATGTCTCGTTTGATGTTGTCGATCACCTCTTTAGAGAAGGCGTCTCGGTTGTCATTCGCAGTGGTACACACCACGGAACAGGCGTTTGAAGGGTTCGAGATTATCCCAAAGGCTTGGATGGTCATCCAGTACTCCACCGGTTTCTTGTTGAGGTCTCCTTCAGGCCACCACAGAAATCGTAGGCTATCTCGATCCCTATCCAGCGCTTTGACTTGTAAGAACATGCCTTCTATATCTGAGGCGAAAGCAATGGAATATTGTCTTAATCTTAATAGTATTCCCAACAAGGATTGGAGTAAGTTGGGTCCGGGTAACAATTCAGAATTAAGAGATTGGCCCATATAAAGGGCGGAACCGTCAAACACCACTCGTACTTCATGGGGTTTACCGGGTTTGGGAACGTAATGGTGAGTTAAATAATACGTTCTCTCAGTTATAGGTGTTTCTTCCGGTACTAGCTCCGCATATCCCTTGCTAATAAACTTCTTAAACTGCGTTTGATACATTTCTTTAGCTGAAGAATTTGCCGTAAGGCGTCAATGTAGTTGAGCAATTCTTTTCTCCGCCAAAGGTCTGTTGTTAATGAACTTTGGTTCTCGCTTTCGGAAAGGAAGTCCAATCTCATACCTACCTTGATCTTTAAGAAAACGAGTAGTTGTCGCTTGGATCTGCTTGGCTCTTTCTTCCTCCACCGATAGGGCCTTATCGTAGGAGTTGGGCTCTACAGCCTCTTGAGTAAAGAATCTTACGGCGTGTTCATCCCGAGTCTTGGCATTATAACGTTCAATGACGTCATTAAGCTCGTCGTTATAGTCGTCTCGCTCTGATGGGAGAAGGAGTTGACATAAGTTCACTTGATTTTGCCAAGTCTCGCTTTCCTTAAGGAGATCGATGGCATTCTCCTCATCGAAGAGTTGATGTATATCGTCGTTGTCTGAGGAGTATGGAGTTCCCTCAGTTGGATCGTCTAACTCACTGTTCTCAACTTCCCATTCTCGCACTTGATATACCTGATCTTTCGGTAATCTTTCCATGAGAGTTCTACGGGAAGGGCCAGTAGAGTACCAACCCACTCTAGTTCTTACCGCATAAGGTTGTAATGGTTGCGGTTGAGCGGGCCGTTTCTCCAATGTCTCGAGCGCTTCATGCGCGTTTTGACCGATGAGTATTTGCACTCCAGGGTAATCGGTGTCGAATCTAGGTATTTCCATCTGCTGGGTGAAATCGTCCTCGTCCCAGTTATAAGGTTCCACTTGTGTGGTAGCGAAGTTCTTTATTGCCACCTTTTTCACTTACCTTATGCTATGTTCTCCTAGTTCGTCCTGGGGGGTGGACAACGCACCTACATAATAATCCGCTGTTACTGTAGATTTCCAAACCTGCATAATTCCTGACATGTTTAGCTTAGTTCGGAACTTGGGTTGTCCAGCAAATATGTCTTCGGCTAGCTCTTTGTCGATGAATGTTCCTGTACTACCGGAGTCAAGGAGGGCGTTCACTACATAACTCCTTTTTGGTCCGTGGACCCTTACCTGTACCACAGGAAATTCTCTAATCCCTACATTGGAAGTTGGCGCTTTCCAAAATGGTTGTCGATCAGAAGTAGTTAGAGTGAGGTCACTTTCTGTATCTTTTTCATAAGTGAGTGCTCGATACACTGCGGTATTTATCATGTAACAGGATTCGTTTTCGTCGGAGAACTCGTCCGTATAGAATCCTTCCATCTCAGATTGATCAGTGTCGTTCACATCACTGAATTGGACATGTAGTTCGGAATCACTTACCTGACTCGGACTATTTCGCTCGAATTCAGTGTGCAACAAGATATGATGTTTCGCACCGCACTTGGCACACCTTGTGTCAGAGTAACAGGTTCGACGTTGGTGTCCTTGTCTGAGGCAATTATAACACAACCGCTTATCCCACATGACTTCCCGTCTCTCAGTTAATGATTTCTTTAGGAATTCATCATACATATTCAAGCGATGGGTCCCATCACATAGCGCACATTTCGGTTTGATGTTACTTACCTTATTTTGAGTAACATTGTGCACACTTGTTTTTTCTTCGGGCTTTCTCACCTGAATTCTCTTGGGAGACGTAGGAGGAGTTTTTCTTACCTGTTCTCTCCTGTCATTGGTTCGAGACTTGAATTTACTTACCTGATCTTTAGGCATTTTATTGACATAATAAGATCTGTCAGTGTCTTTCCCGCTATCCTCTCCTTGAGAAGTCTGGCTTTCGCCGTCGTCTGTATAACACACTGGTGTTACCTTTCTCCTAGAGACGGGTTTTTCACTTACCTTGTTTTCCGGTGTCTTCTCTCTGGACAGTTTTAGGAGCTGTAATTTCACTTCTCCATCTAGGAATGACATGAGATCAGCCATGGTAGGGTCTCGTCGTTGTTGTTCCATCATATATAACACTTTCTTATCCCAGCATGTACCTACTCCACCCTTCGGTAAAGTAGAAGCCACGGCTCCAATAACCATAGAACTCTGATATTCATGAGACTTACCTAACTAATCTAATTGTCTACAGATCTCTTGAATCTCATCGGAAAACTCTATTATCCCGCTGCTAATGAACTTTCGGGGCGCTACTAATTTTGCATACAAATATTTAGCTATGTTATTCCTATTACCATACCTGATGTTTAGTGTATCCCAAACTTGTCTTAATCCATCTGGATGTCCAATAAACTTTAACGCCATTAACTTGGGAGATCCTTCCAAGCACTCGATGAGGAATCTAAGTTTCTCTCCATTAGATAGTACAGAGTTCTGTATGTTATCTTTATAATATTCATTAAAAGGTAACCATTTCATCTCATCTCCATTGAACTTGACTATCTCTCCCACCTTTACCGCTTGCCGGGCTTCGGTTCTAGCCATTTGACGCGTAAAACTTTCTTGGGCCATCGTGTTATTTAATATCGAGTTATCGGTATATAAATTTCTCGGATTATGATCAGGTCTATAGGGAATGTCATTATCAACAGGTCTATAATTACCCTTAATAGGGTTCACTATAGGAGTTTCTACTTCGCTAGCAGTATAGATGCGTGTAGGCTCCACACCTTGCGCATGAGATACTTCAGACCTAACAGGTTGACACATTGTTACAGGGGGTGGTGGTATACCCCTTTGTGTATTTACTAATTTATCGCGTTCTAGCGCGATACTTTGCTGCACTTCTTGCAACTCTAACCTACTTTCCCTTACTGTGCCCTTGAATTGCTGAACGGTCTCCTGCATCTGCCCGAGCAGGAGATCCATCCCCCGTCGTCTCTCATCCACCCATTCGACCGCCGAAGCGGGATTCGCCAACGTTGTAGCGGGCGGACGAGGGACAACGGGCGACAAATCATGAATATTTCGCTCGGAGTCCAGGACCTGAACTGTCTCATGGGCTGTTCTACTGGGCACAGGTAGCTTAGTGCTGTGCAGAGGGAATTTAGAGGTAGGTTCAGGGAGCACAGGTGTCTCTATCACCGAAGGGGTGATTTCAAGAACAGGCCTAATTATTACAAACTCATCTACTATAGTAGGGAGTCTTTCTATTTTAATTATTTGGTCTGTGGGTTCTGTACTACCTAAGTTGGTGTTATTTAGTTGCCTTCTAACAGCTGGAGGCAAATCAGGCAATTTCTGACGGTGTGATTTTCTTTTACGTCTGCTTATACGAGATCTATTTCCTTTGCCTTCAGTATCGGTGGTATCGCCTTCCTCAGATGATGTATATCCCTGTCTTTTGGGAGTAGATCGACCCATCATCTGCATTTGACTAGCTGTTAACTGTTTATTTATGCAGTCTTGATTCTCCTGAATGTTTTCCAATTCTAGTTGGATGGTTTCTTCAGCCGCTCTCCGTTCTGCTTCTGCCACTGCCTCTGCAGCCTTTCTTTCCGCTTCGGCCTCTGCCGCTGCCGCCTTTCTTTCCGCTTCGGCCTCTGCCGCTGCCGCCTTTCTTTCCACTTCGGCCGCTTTTCTTTCAGCTTCTGCCGCTGCCACGGCTGCTGCTACTGCCGCTGCCTTTCTGTCTTCTATACGTTTTTTCTTTACTTGTTCTTCTTGGACTCTAGTGATGCGGAGGCGTTCATCAAATTTAGCCTGGTTCGCAGCCCTCATTTCTACATCGATGGCATCCAACACACGCTGAGTTCCTTCGCTATTAGGGCTAAGTCCATCTAACCTTCTCCTCAACTCTTCATCTCCTAAAAAACGCTGATAGTCTGACAGATAGATGTCAATGGCATCCCTCTTATGTGGTTTCTCTGCCGTCGCTTCACTTTCCACTTGGGAAAAAGTAGCGTCTGTTGATTCTCCATGGGTTGAGCGCTCCTCCAGCTGAGCTTTCCACTGAGCCGTTCCTTGAACCTGGAGACTCACCCGTTGAAACCAAGTCTTTACGGCAACTTGCAACGACGTGTCTTGTCTTCTTTTAGAAGCCTCCTCAAAGGCCGATAAGATTAGCCTGATTCGCAGAATTCTTTCTCTAACTTGATAAAGCAGTTGTCCCTGCTCTTGAGGTCCTTGGGGTTGTTGAAACAGTTGTTCTTTTAATCTCTCCATAGAGCTGAAGAATCCCTGTGCGTATCCGGCTGCGGACCTCTTCCACACAGCTGGATCGATGGTTTCCTTGGCTACTCCCATCCGGTGTATGTCTTCCCAGGCAGCTTCTGATAAATCAAACGGGAGTCCGGGTCTGGGGAAGTTCCATTGCGACTCGACAATAGACTTTGACTTTGTAAGAACTTTGACTTTGTAAGAACATGCCTTCTATATCTGAGGCGAAAGCAATGGAATATTGTCTTAATCTTAATAGTATTCCCAACAAGGATTGGAGTAAGTTGGGTCCGGGTAACAATTCAGAATTAAGAGATTGGCCCATATAAAGGGCGGAACCGTCAAACACCACTCGTACTTCATGGGGTTTACCGGGTTTGGGAACGTAATGGTGAGTTAAATAATACGTTCTCTCAGTTATAGGTGTTTCTTCCGGTACTAGCTCCGCATATCCCTTGCTAATAAACTTCTTAAACTGCGTTTGATACATTTCTTTAGCTGAAGAATTTGCCGTAAGGCGTCGATGTAGTTGAGCAATTCTTTTCTCCGCCAAAGGTCTGTTGTTAATGAACTTTGGTTCTCGCTTTCGGAAAGGAAGTCCAATCTCATACCTACCTTGATCTTTAAGAAAATGAGTAGTTGTCGCTTGGATCTGCTTGGCTCTTTCTTCCTCCACCGATAGGGCCTTATCATAGGAGTTGGGCTCTATAGCCTCTTGAGTAAAGAATCTTACGGCGTGTTCATCCCGAGTCTTGGCATTATAACGTTCAATGACGTCATTAAGCTCGTCGTTATAGTCGTCTCGCTCTGATGGGAGAAGGAGTTGACATAAGTTCACTTGATTTTGCCAAGTCTCGCTTTCCTTAAGGAGATCGATGGCATTCTCCTCATCGAAGAGTTGATGTATATCGTCGTTGTCTGAGGAGTATGGAGTTCCCTCAGTTGGATCGTCTAACTCACTGTTCTCAACTTCCCATTCTCGCACTTGATATACCTGATCTTTCGGTAATCTTTCCATGAGAGTTCTACGGGAAGGGCCAGTAGAGTACCAACCCACTCTAGTTCTTACCGCATAAGGTTGTAATGGTTGCGGTTGAGCGGGCCGTTTCTCCAATGTCTCGAGCGCTTCATGCGCGTTTTGACCGATGAGTATTTGCACTCCAGGGTAATCGGTGTCGAATCTAGGTATTTCCATCTGCTGGGTGAAATCGTCCTCGTCCCAGTTATAATGTTCCACTTGAGTGGTAGCGAAGTTCTTTATTGCCACCATTTTCACTGACCTTATGCTATGTTCTCCTAGTTCGTCCTGGGAGGTGGACAACGCACCTACATAATAATCCGCTGTTACTGTAGATTTCCAAACCTGCATAATTCCTGACATGTTTAGCTTAGTTCGGAACTTGGGTTGTCCAGCAAATATGTCTTCGGCTAGCTCTTTGTCGATGAATGTTCCTGTACTACCGGAGTCAAGGAGGGCGTTCACTACATAACTCCTTTTTGGTCCGTGGACCCTTACCTGTACCACAGCAAATTCTCTAATCCCTACATTGGAAGTTGGCGCTTTCCAAAATGGTTGTCGATCAGAAGTAGTTAGAGTGAGGTCACTTTCTGTATCTTTTTCATAAGTGAGTGCTCGATACACTGCGGTATTTATCATGTAACAGGATTCGTTTTCGTCGGAGAACTCGTCCGTATAGAATCCTTCCATCTCAGATTGATCAGTGTCGTTCACATCACTGAATTGGACATGTAGTTCGGAATCTCTTACCTGACTCGGACTATTTCGCTCGAATTCAGTGTGCAACAAGATATGATGTTTCGCACCGCACTTGGCACACCTTGTGTCAGAGTAACAGGTTCGACGTTGGTGTCCTTGTCTGAGGCAATTATAACACAACCACTTATCCCACATGACTTCCCGTCTCTCAGTTAATGATTTCTTTAGGAATTCATCACACATATTCAAGCGATGGGTCCCATCACATAGCGCACATTTCGGTTTGATGTTACTTACCTTATTTTGAGTAACATTGTGCACACTTGTTTTTTCTTCGGGCTTTCTCACCTGAATTCTCTTGGGAGACGTAGGAGGAGTTTTTCTTACCTGTTCTCTCCTGTCATTGGTTCGAGACTTGAATTTACTTACCTGATCTTTAGGCATTTTATTGACATAATAAGATCTGTCAGTGTCTTTCCCGCTATCCTCTCCTTGAGAAGTCTGGCTTTCGCCGTCGTCTGTATAACACACTGGTGTTACCTTTCTCCTAGAGACGGGTTTTTCACTTACCTTGTTTTCCGGTGTCTTCTCTCTGGACAGTTTTAGGAGCTGTAATTTCACTTCTCCATCTAGGAATGACATGAGATCAGCCATGGTAGGGTCTCGTCGTTGTTGTTCCATCATATATAACACTTTCTTATCCCAGCATGTACCTACTCCACCCTTCGGTAAAGTAGAAGCCACGGCTCCAATAACCATAGAACTCTGATATTCATGAGACTTACCTAACCAATCTAATTGTCTACAGATCTCTTGAATCTCATCGGAAAACTCTATTATCCCGCTGCTAATGAACTTTCAGGGCGCTACTAATTTTGCATACAAATATTTAGCTATGTTATTCCTATTACCATACCTGATGTTTAGTGTATCCCAAACTTGTCTTAATCCATCTGGATGTCCAATAAACTTTAACGCCATTAACTTGGGAGATCCTTCCAAGCACTCGATGAGGAATCTAAGTTTCTCTCCATTAGATAGTACAGAGTTCTGTATGTTATCTTTATAATATTCATTAAAAGGTAACCATTTCATCTCATCTCCATTGAACTTGACTATCTCTCCCACCTTTACCGCTTGCCGGGCTTCGGTTCTAGCCATTTGACGCGTAAAACTTTCTTGGGCCATCGTGTTATTTAATATCGAGTTATCGGTATATAAATTTCTCGGATTATGATCAGGTCTATAGGGAATGTCATTATCAACAGGTCTATAATTACCCTTAATAGGGTTCACTATAGGAGTTTCTACTTCGCTAGCAGTATAGATGCGTGTAGGCTCCACACCTTGCGCATGAGATACTTCAGACCTAACAGGTTGACACATTGTTACAGGGGGTGGTGGTATACCCCTTTGTGTATTTACTAATTTATCGCGTTCTAGCGCGATACTTTGCTGCACTTCTTGCAACTCTAACCTACTTTCCCTTACTGTGCCCTTGAATTGCTGAACGGTCTCCTGCATCTGCCCGAGCAGGAGATCCATCCCCCGTCGTCTCTCATCCACCCATTCGACCGCCGAAGCGGGATTCGCCAACGTTGTAGCGGGCGGACGAGGGACAACGGGCGACAAATCATGAATATTTCGCTCGGAGTCCAGGACCTGAACTGTCTCATGGGCTGTTCTACTGGGCACAGGTAGCTTAGTGCTGTGCAGAGGGAATTTAGAGGTAGGTTCAGGGAGCACAGGTGTCTCTATCACCGAAGGGGTGATTTCAAGAACAGGCCTAATTATTACAAACTCATCTACTATAGTAGGGAGTCTTTCTATTTTAATTATTTGGTCTGTGGGTTCTGTACTACCTAAGTTGGTGTTATTTAGTTGCCTTCTAACAGCTGGAGGCAAATCAGGCAATTTCTGACGGTGTGATTTTCTTTTACGTCTGCTTATACGAGATCTATTTCCTTTGCCTTCAGTATCGGTGGTATCGCCTTCCTCAGATGATGTATATCCCTGTCTTTTGGGAGTAGATCGACCCATCATCTGCATTTGACTAGCTGTTAACTGTTTATTTATGCAGTCTTGATTCTCCTGAATGTTTTCCAATTCTAGTTGGATGGTTTCTTCAGCCGCTCTCCGTTCTGCTTCTGCCACTGCCTCTGCAGCCTTTCTTTCCGCTTCGGCCTCTGCCGCTGCCGCCTTTCTTTCCGCTTCGGCCTCTGCCGCTGCCGCCTTTCTTTCCACTTCGGCCGCTTTTCTTTCAGCTTCTGCCGCTGCCACGGCTGCTGCTACTGCCACTGCCTTTCTGTCTTCTATACGTTTTTTCTTTACTTGTTCTTCTTGGACTCTAGTGACGCGGAGGCGTTCATCAAATTTAGCCTGGTTCGCAGCCCTCATTTCTACATCGATGGCATCCAACACACGCTGAGTTCCTTCGCTATTAGGGCTAAGTCCATCTAACCTTCTCCTCAACTCTTCATCTCCTAAAAAACGCTGATAGTCTGACAGATAGATGTCAATGGCATCCCTCTTATGTGGTTTCTCTGCCGTCGCTTCACTTTCCACTTGGGAAAAAGTAGCGTCTGTTGATTCTCCATGGGTTGAGCGCTCTTCCAGCTGAGCTTTCTACTGAGCCGTTCCTTGAACCTGGAGACTCACCCGTTGAAACCAAGTCTTTACGGCAACTTGCAACGACGTGTCTTGTCTTCTTTTAGAAGCCTCCTCAAAGGCCGATAAGCCTGATTCGCAGAATTCTTTCTCTAACTTGATAAAGCAGTTGTCCCTGCTCTTGAGGTCCTTGGGGTTGTTGAAACAGTTGTTATTTTAATCTCTCCATAGAGCTGAAGAATCCCTGTGCGTATCCGGCTGCGGACCTCTTCCACACAGCTGGATCGATGGTTTCCTTGGCTACTCCCATCCGGTGTATGTCTTCCCAGGCAGCTTCTGATAAATCAAACGGGAGTCCGGGTCTGGGGAAGTTCCATTGCGACTCGACAATAGACTTCAGTTCTTCCCTTGTGTATCCCGCATAACTATCTTTAGTTGATCGCTGACTTCTCGCCCAATCGATCTGGTGTTCTTCCACCGCAATCAATAACCTAGTGAGTACGGCTGCAGGAAGGATGAGAAGGGGATCCGAATAAACCGCATCCGTCATCTTTGCTCCGCGCTCGGGTGTCAGCTCTACAGTATCCTCACTACTGGAGCTGTCGGGCCGCTGAGGAATAAATTCTTGGCTCGCGGGTTGTTGCTGTTCCGCTGCTTCTTGGTCCCACTTGACCTGAGCTCGAGTGCCTATGATAGACCTACGATGTTGGACCAGCCTAGGTTCTGATATTACTACAGGAGGGATGACCTTCCTCACAGTGGGAGGTGAAATGAACTTGATGCCGCAGCAGATGGTTACATCTAATAAACTGTCTGACAGGTTCTGCTTAGTATCAGACATGTTTGTTTGCACAGTTGAATGCCTACTGCTATATTACAGTCTAAGCAAGTCTAGTAATTCAGCATTAACTGCTAGCCTAGTAATTAATTACCGATACTGCTACTCAGTGTAGCGTGATATATATATAATATTAGAATACCGGTATGCTTATAGTATATATAAGTATTATTAGTAACTAGAATTAATTACAGAATACCGGTATGATTTCAGCCTAAATTTATATATATAATAGGCCTATCGTGAATACCGGTATACAGCTTACACTTATAATGTATATATATAAGTATAATTACAGACTAGAATTAATTACAGAATACCGGTATGATTTCAGCCTAAAATTTATAGAAATAAATATAATAAGCCTATTGTAAATACCGGTATGTCAATTATTTTAGAATAATTGAATTTCGGAAATTTAAGGGTTACTTGGTTACTTTAACTTACTTTATTACCGTTATTTAAGCAGTAGTCCAACTGATATTGAGACCTAATTGTTGTATGGCAGGCCTACTATTTATAAATCGTTTGAGTTGATTTATAATATATATATACCCGTTGAAATAGGTTTTGTCAATGTTTGAAATAAATGTTATTATTTCTGGGGGGAGTCACTACACAGAAGCTGTGCGCTCTCAATGAAGTGCTACTTGTTGGACACTAAAACAAATAATTCTAATTTACCTAAGTTACTTATTACTACTAATTACGTACAATCTGGGTGAGATTACAATCTCTAAATAAACACAAAAAATTACAAATACGAATTTTTAGGGTAATTTTACAGGGAATCTACAAACCAGTCTAACAAAGGGTTAGAATATCTGGTTATTACAAAGGACAGGTTACTACAGTATTTGAAAATAATAAGTAGTAGTAAATATACTGCGTTGTCCAGATAGGAAAATACCACCGCCTGACGACCTATAACCGTATCGCTATAGGTACTACGTTATGTATCACGGAGTGTTCCTACCTAGAGATTAATTACCGCGGTCTACCAGAACCAATGTGCCTATTAACCACTTTACAACACAAATATACTGCCCACACACTAATCACCTTCGGAAAGTACTGTACACTAAACCCTAAATTAGGTACAAGTACTTGTACAACAAATAATTAGTAGTTAAAAATACTTGAACAGCTAAAAGAACCACGGTATCTGCCGGAGTGACCAAAGCATAAAATCTCCAGTCTTTACCTACGCCGAGCAGCCCTGATGTAGTACCGGGGTTAGTTTAACTATAACGGTATGTATAACAAGCACAATTACTGTAGGAATAAAATTGGGGATATGAATGTTGCGAATAATCGCATAAACTCTGAAGAATAAATATTACGCTACGCGTACAAATTACTCAAACAAATGCCGACTAAATACTGACAGACTACTATCAGGCCTAAACAAACTACGGTATGTGCAGATTCCGAAATGGTTAGTTAGTATGCGTTCTAACCTAGTAGTACGACTTATTCTTTCACAGGGGGTTTACCTCACAGCATTTGAAGCCCCTACGTTCCCAACTAGCACTTTATCGGACAGGTGCTCTACACACACCGAAATTTCCTCAAACCCAACAACAGCCAGACAACTATCCAGCCTACAAATTATCTAAATAAAATTATACGCTACCCGTACAGACTACACAAACTAAGTACAGGCCAAACGATGGCAGACTACTATCAAGCCTAAATAAACTACAGTATATGCAGACTCCGAAATGATTAGTTAGTATGCGTTCTAACCCAGTAGTACGACTTATTCTTTCACAGGGGGTTTACCTCACAGCACTTGAAGCCCCTACTTTCCTAACTAGCACTTTATCGGACAGATGCTCTACACACACTGCAATACGTTCAGACTTAACACAGTAAGACAACAGTCAAGCCTACAAATTATCTGTACACTCTGAGCAGGCTTACACGCCTTCTGCTCAATACTGGCCTACAAACAAATAAAACTTGACAGAAATAAGTAAAATCTCAATAAAAAACCAGGGCTGCAGTCCCTGATTAATTATTAAGGCCTACCGGTATATAATTATCAAAATCGAATAATACTGCTGTACCTATACTGTAAGTACCGGTTCGGGTGATCAGGCAGTCAGGCCTACAGGTTTCCAGTCGACCGGTACTTTCGACTTGATTGCTTACGCCGCAATCCAGAAGCAATTGTTTGCGCTTTTAAGACCTTTGACAGTTTAACCTGCCAAATTAGGATGTCTTTTAGATGATAGATAGTCTTTAGCCTATGACGAGTATTTGATACACTACATTAGCCGAAGCCAGTCTATGCGCAATCATTCACCCGCTGGATATACCCGGGAGACTGAATTCGGAAGCTTAATGATTGATGGTGTAAGCCTACTGTATTATTCGACTGATCGTAATATATAATCTCTGAAAAATATTATTCACTTTCGGGAAATATTAACAGTTCCTTTAGGACGTGGCGCTCTAAATATGTAAACAGAGTTATGACTTAAACTAGACACAACGAAATGGCTATAGATTCGTGTATATGGCGCATTCTTTAGGAGATGCTTTGTTATCAGTTACAATCATACACAATGCTGCACAATACTGCACACTAATCTGCCGACCTTCACTAAATTTAGTCACGTATAAAGAGAGCAACATACAATTTATGTCGGGCCTATGAAATAGCATTAGATTCACTTCAAACCACTTAACATAGGTCGCAATCGTTTATATGTAACCGGTCTCTCTAACCTTTAGTATATCAAGAAGATTGGGGTGTCTGACTATTGATCAGTATTCCGATATAATATTTCATCAACAAATATAATGAATAACCGACAGTAAAAGCAGTAAGGTTAAGGTATAAATGATTATTAAGTGAGTATGAGTTAAGTGAGTCGAGTTGTTTTGGTTTGTTATGATGCGATAACAGATATACACTCTATAATTAAGCCTACTAATGTTAAGCTAAAGACTGAAACACGGAGGTGCCAAAAGCCGGTGTTCTTAGGCTCTGGGCAAAAACATAACACTGAATTCCTGAGTTTCTGTATCCAACCTCCAACACAGAGTCAAAAAACGCTCTGATTGGTCGACCGTACAAAGAGAGAACAAAGAACAAAGAAATGTTCGACGTGGCAATATCAGCTGTTAGCCGTCGTCATGGTAGCGACACTGTTTTCAAGAGGATCCAGCTTATTGCGTCACGAGATTGCGGATTATGTCCTCTAAAGTACAAATACAGAAGAAATGACTTTTATGTCCTCTAAAACACCAGTACAGTAAGGACACGGCCTTTTTATGCCTGGTAAACCAACTACAGAGTACTTTATGGGAAAATAACAGGTTAATTACGCAAAAGCTTTTACACTAAGCTCGCTTACTTTCGTGGCTCGCCTCATTTAATTATTTATTTATTTATTGACTAAATGGGGTAAATAATAATAATGAAAGTACAATAATAACGCCACAGGAAAGCCATTAAGTCCAGCAAAAAATATACAATTTAAAGTGACACGAAACAGACAGAATAGATAATATAATACATTTCATCAAAGTACTGTAGAAGGAAAAACTAAATAAATGGCTTTATTCAGAATGAATACCTATATAAACAAAACTATAAATAACTATGCGTAAACATAGAGGTCACTGGTACACAAATTAAGTATATAACAAACAAACTCTTCAATTAAGCCGAGAACGAGTACAAAATAACGTATTATACAGTAGAGTGTCAAATACAATAAATAGCGAGAACAAATATCAATAAGCCGGGAATGAGTACAAAAATAACGTATTACTGTACGGGGTAGTGTCAAATACAATAATTAGCGATATCATAAATCAATAAGTTGGTGGATAATACGATGGCTCAAGAATGTTTTAAACGTCAGATGGCTAGAACTGAAGCCCGTCAAGCGGTAAAAGTGGGAGAGGTCATCAGGTTTAATGGAGATGAGATGAAATGGTTACCTTTTAATGAATATTACAAAGATAACATACAGAACTCCGTACTATCTAATGGAGAGAAACTACGATTCCTCATCGAGTGCTTGGAAGGACCTCCCAAGTTAATGGCATAAAGTTTATTGGACATCCAGACAGATTGAGACAAGTTTGGGATACTCTAAACATCAGGTATGGTAATAGGACTAACATAGCTAGATATCTGTATGCGAAATTAGTAGTGCACCGAAAGTTTCTTAGCAGCGGGATTATAGAGTTTTCCGATGAGATTCAGGAGATCTGTAGACAGCTAGACTGGTTGGGTAAGTCTCAGGAATACCAGAGTTCTATGGTTGTAGGAGCCGTAGCATCAACTTTGCCAAAGGGTGGAGTAGGTACTCGCTATGACAAAAAGGTTCTCTATCTGATGGACCAACAACATAGAGACCCTACCATGGCTGATCTCATGTCGTTCTTAAACGGAGAGGTAAGATTACAGCTCATAAAACAGTCTAGAGAGAATACACCGGAAAGTAAGGTAAGTGAAAACCCGTTACTAGGAGAAAGGTAACACCAGTGTGTTATACAGATGAATACGAAAGCCAAACGTCATATGACGAGAACAGTGGCAAGGACACCGAGAGATCTTACTACATAAACAAAATCAGGAAAGACTTAAGTAAATCTAAGTCTCTAACCAGTGACAAGAGAGAACAGGTAACAACTCCCCCTACGTCTCCTAAGAGAATTCATGGAAGGAAGCCCGAAGAAAGAGCTAGCGTACACAATACGATGCAGGTCTTATCCTGCGTAAGGTAAGTAACATCAAACCTAAGTGTGTATTGTGCGACGGGCCTCAACGCTTGAGTGGGTGTGAAGAATTCTTAAAGAAAACATTGAAGGATAGACGTGATGTCATGTGGGATAAACGGTTGTGCTATAACTGCCTCAGGCGAGGACATCAACGAAGAACCTGTTACTCAGACGCGAGGTGTGCTATGTGCGGCTCGAAACATCATATTTTGCTGCACACCGAATTTGACCCGCCCGAACTACATGTCCAATTCTGTGATGTGAACGACACTGCCGACCACAGTTTGGAGATGGAAGGATTCTACACCGATGAATTTTCAGACGAAAATTAATCCTGTTATATGATCAACACAACCGTATATCAAGCACTTACATATGAGACCGAAACGGAGGGAGAAGAACCCCGATCGACAGCTCTCTTGGAAAGCGCCAACATCATCTGTCAGTATCCGAGAGTTTCCCGTGGTGCAACTAAGGGTGCATGGAATAGGGAAGAGCTTAATAGTGAAGCCCTCCTTGACTCCGGCAGTACAGGCACCTTTATAGACAAAGACCTAGCCGAAGATACAGTACAGGCCACCAGAAAACGCAGATTTGTACAATTGTGAACACATTTTATCAAATGTGTACCAGTGTAATGTAATGTTGTTGAACGGGACAATTGAACATAATTGAACATAATTGAATTGGCAACAACCAAAATTTTTTCGCCAAAGGATACAATTGAATACTTTTGAAACGCTTAGTAATCTGGAAACTCTCTGTAGTTTGCCGCGAACTGTCACTCACTGCAGCTGGAAATGCGATAAGGATTTTGTTTACCTTTATAGTGTGCGGTTAATAGTGTCTAGTAGGCAGGCCTATAGTTAGTGATGTTAAGGCATCTTCTGGTGTTTCTCTGTGCCCTCTCGGTGTCAGACTAATGGCGCGACATCTCCCTGCACTAAATTAATTATTCAATGGTCTAGGCTCCTCCATCCATATACCCATCCACTCCCATACACTCCATGAACCTCCATGTGGTCTTGTATGTAGTTCTCTCTCTACCAATACAGCCCATGTCCGCAATGTTACGCCCTGGGGGCTCTCTCATCTACCTGATATCAGACATACAGGTGCACCGAACACAAAGCCTTTGTCGGTCCCAGCAAGTTAGCCTCCTGCTGTGTGATCTAGAAGATAACTCGCCATAACCTGCCAATCAGATGACTTGAACAAATGTGTTCACATGTGATCACATTGGAAGAAATCTGCTTTTTCTGGTGGCCTGTACTGTATCTTTGCTGGTCAACCTAAGTTCCAAACCAAACTGAACCTTTCCGTAATTATGCAGGTTTGGAAATCCATGGTATCCACCGATTACTACGTAGGTTCGTTGTCCACTCCCCAGGATGAACTAGGTGAAAATAGTGTAAGGTCAGTTAAGATGGTGGCGATAAAGAACTTTGCTACTAGCCAAGTGGAGCCTTACAACTGGGATGAAGATCATTTTACCCAGCAATACAACATACCTAGATTCAGTACCGATTATCCAGGGGTACAGATATTACTCGGACAAAATGCGCACGAGGCGCTTGAGACAATAGAAAAACGGCCTACTCGACCGTGACCACTCCAGACTTACGCGGGAAGAACAAGAGTAGGTTGGTACTTCACTGGACCTTCCCACAGGACTTTACAAGAAAGACTCCCGAGCGAACAAGTCCATCAGGTAAATAAATGGGAGGAAGATATAAGTGAAGAAGAAATCCCAGCTGAGGAAACCCCATACTCCTCAGATAACGACGATATACATAATTTATATGAGGAGGAAAATACAATTGAACTCCTCACTGAGAACCAAACTTGGTTAAACCAAGTTAACTTGTGTAACATTATCAGTCAAAATAGCGAACAATTGACTTATGATGATGAATTAAATGAAGTGGTAGAGCGGTACAATAGTAAATGATGCGATGTAAACGCCGTATGATTCTTTACTCAAGAAGCCGTAGAGCCTAATTCCTACGACAAAGCGTTATTGGTCGAGGAAGAGAGAGCCAAGCAGATTCAGGAAATGACCACACGTTATCTGAAAGATGAAGGTCGTTATGAGATTGGTCTGCCATTCCGATGGAGAGAACCCAGCTTCGTGAATAACCGACCTTTAGCGGAAAAAAGAATCGCGTAACTGCATCGGCGTTTGACAGCTAACGATCGAACCAAGGAAATGTATAAAACTCAATTAAAGAAGTTTATAGACAAGGGATACGCGGAGCAAGTTCCGGAAGAAACACCCATAATGGAGAGAACGTAATATTTGACACATCATTACATTCCCAAGCCCGGTAAACCAAACGAAGTCCGGGTAGTGTTTGACGGCTCCGCCCTTTATATGGGACAATCCCTAAATTCCGAACTGTTGCCGGGACCCAACTTACTTCAATCTTTGTTGGGAATATTACTACAACTGCGGCAATATTCGATCTCCTTTGCTTCGGACATCGAAGGCATGTTTCTACAAGTTAAAGCGTTAACTAGGGATCGAGACAGTCTACGATTTCTGTGGTGTTCCTGAAGGAGACCTCAACCGAAAACTGGTAGAGTACTGGATGACAATCCTGGCTTTTGGGATCATGTCGAGCCCCTCGAACGCTTGTTCAGTAGTGCGTACCACTGCCAATGACAACAGAGACGCCTTCTCTAAAGCGGTTATCGACAACATCAAACGGGATATTTACATGGACGACAATTTAAAGTCCCTCCCATCGGTGGAAGAAGCAATCGATGTTGCCAAGGGAAAGGTAGAGTGCTTACAACGCGGTGGAATTCGACTAACCAAATTCACTAGTAACTCTCCCGTGAGTTCCTGGAATCGATCCCAGTAGAAGACCGAGGTGTTAAAGATCTTGACCTCATTAAGGATGATCTTCCAGAAACCAAAACTCTTGGATTAAAATGGGACATGTAGAGAGATATCCTATTATTTCAATTGAAGCAATGAGATAATCCAGTTAGAACTAAACGGATTTGTCTAAGTATCCTGAGCACTTATTTCGATCAGTTGGGATTCATTAGCCCAGTCATACTAGTTGCTCGGAGCTTAGTACAACAAATGTGGCTCGAACACCACTCGTGGGATGATCCACTCAAGGGAGAACTGCTAAAGAAGTGGATGAAATGGGAAGATTCTTTACCATCTATCAAGAACTTTAAGATTTCCCACTCGTATTTCGGTCACGTTCTCCCCACATATTCCTATCAACTCCATGTTTTTGGAGACGCCAGCGATATTGGAATAGGTATAGTAGCCTACCTGAGGGTTGAAACTCCCGATGGAATTAAGGTTTCATTAGTCGCCTCTAAGGCCCTAATAAACAATAAACTACGAGTTCCCAGAGCGGAGTTAAAGGCAGCTCTATACGCTACAGCCATCTGCCGGAATGTAATGGAACAGATCGACTATCCACTAGAGAAAACTGTCCATTGGACTGATGCTTTACTCGTTCTGGAGTATATAACTAATGAAGTCTGTCAGTTCAGCGTCTTTGTTACCAAGAGAGTAGCCATTATACTCAGTCGCTCTAATATAGATCAATGGAGACATTGCCCTGGGACGATTAATCCAGCTGACATCGCTTCCATAGGAGCAACTCCTCAAGAATTGATAGATACTCCAGACTGGTTAGGTGGACCCGACTTCCTGAGTAAAGAAGAGGAGGAATGGCCCCATCATCTCACCACGGCGGAGATCAGACAAACCAAGGGAGCGGAGAAAGTCAAACCGAAAACCTGGACGATTAAATCAAAGCTGTTTAAGCCAGCGATAGATCTGTCTGTACTACACACTGCCGGTGACGCCACTGTGGATCTAAACTCACCCATGAATGTTACTCAAACTATAAATAAATCCGTTATAGAAATCAGGGAAAGAGACTGGAAATCTGGAACACCAGACGTCTTGCAAGGAATCTCTCCTCTCCTACAAAGAGCGATAGATCATTATAGCTCCTGGAATCGGCTTTGCAAGGCCATTGTGTATCTGAAAAGATGTTTCTATCATCACTATTCCAGGATGAAGATCGCTAATGATACCGCTCCAGTAGTAGCTGAAAAGGTCCATGCTACTAAAGACCTTCCCACATATAGAGTGCCTAATAGGTTTCTGACTGAGAAGATCAGTTACCAAGAACATGATGATACCAACAAGCAGATACTGAGACACCTGCAATGTTACGAGGATTCCGATAAGTATTTCCTGTTGTTGAGAAATCCACAGATGTGCTTAAGGGATCGTTTCACTAGCACAATGATAGATGGGTTAATATGTGGCGGAGGGAGATTAACCAATGCTCCATTGTCCTTTGACACTAAGTTTCCCATACTCATTAGAAATCTTGAAATACAAATCAAGATGATTGTAGATGTTCACAGTAAGCTTTACCATGCTAGTAGAGAACAAGTTCTTAGCGAAATTCGAACTCGCTATTATTTCCATAAGCCCCGTAGAGCTCTAAACCAAGTTCTTAGGAACTGTATACCCTGTAGGAAAGCATTCAGTAGGCCTTTAACACAGCGAGAGGCAGAATTACCTAGGGAACGAGTAAGCTGTTATGAACCACCCTTTACTAATACTGGTGTGGATTTATTCGGCCCTATTGAAGTATATCGTGCTAGGACTATAGTCAAGCGATGGTGCGTCATCTTTGTTTGTATGACTTGTAGAGCGATCCATCTAGATATGGTGAACGATCTATCTACCAACAGCTTCATACTGAGTTTACGCCGACAAATCGCTCATTTTGGAACTAGTAACACTATGAGATCTGACAAAGGAACTAATTTCATTGGCGCCAATAACGAGATCAAAGCTTACGTGAAGGATTGGAACCAAAGACAGGTGGACGATCAGCTAAGAGTAACAGCATCTAGCTGGACCTTCAACGCCGCCGACGCCCCTTGGTGGGGAGGAAGTTGGGAGAGACTCATACGTAGCGTAAAGACCGCGTTTCACTTTATAGTGCCGTGCCACGCGTATCTCACCGACGAACTTTTGCGGACGTTAATGGAAGAAATCGCCGCCTATCTCAACGAGAGACTGCTTATGCCAGTCTCATCTAGTCCCGACTCCCTAGAAGTGCTAACACCCGCGCATTTCCTACTAAAGAAACCTGTAGCCATGCTCCCGCAATCTGAAATAACAGACAGAGACGAATACTGCTGACAAACTTGGCAACTTATGCAGTTATTATCCCGTCGTTTCGCTGACCATTTCGAAAAACATTATCTTCCTACGCTACAACTTCGAACAAAGTGGTTTGCGCATCAAGAAAACGTCAGCGCCGGAGACATGGTCCTTATCGTGGAATCAGATCTTCCCCGTAAGAGGTGGCAGACAGGTCGTATCATCGAGACTCACATATCCGATGATGGTTTAGTTGCGATCGGTAGAACTCGTCGTCATGCGACGTAACTTTAAGAAACCTGGAATTGTGTTCGAAACGCAACAACTTAATCGCCCGGTTGGTCGTTTATGTTTACTGGAAAGAGATCGAGAGTTGTCCGGTAACTATGGAAGGCAAGAGACTCTTCCCACGACCACCTCCCTAATCCAACAAACATCTTGGGACTCCCCAACGTAACAGCGTTTGGAGTGGGTGTGTGACTACAATATTTTATTTTTATTTTTATTTTATATTTATGTATGTATTATTATGTAATTTTATTATTATAATCGTTTTCTTTAATTTTATTTAGTAGAATAATATTTTAACGATTATTCAGTAGATTATTGCAATATATTTGTGTATTATTACTTAATTACTTAGTATAATATATTTCGTTTAATGGCGAGAAATAATTCATTTTCTCTTTCCTTACTGTCCGTATCATACTATAAATACGTGACTACAGTAAGATGAAATGTCAGTACTTATTAAAGTACAATATACCGCCCCTACTATACTTAAGTATTATTGGTAAGTAGAGTATTAGGAATGCAAAGTTCAGATCCTCGTGTCTCGGCTAAACCAAGCTCTGGGTAGACCTTGGAAACGACTTGCCTCTTCTCACTGACATTGCTTCCTGCAATATTGCTCTCATACCGTATCTTAAATAATACGTATAGTAGAATGATGTCCATTTAACAGTAGCGATTGAAGCGCAAAATATTTGTTAAACAAATCTGTTAATCAATCTTCAAATAAATCTGTTAAACCCTGACCATCTGAAATTCTCGTCGATTAAGATATCGCGGTACCCACCGATATACTTGAAAGACAAAATTCTAGAATCAGTGGTTAACGTCCCCAGACATGTTCTGGAATAAATCGGTGCCCATCCTAAATATTAAATATTAAATATTTGATAAATATTTACAACGTTTGTTATAACAAATGTTAAAATAGAGAAAAATTATAATTAAATCTGTTAAAACTTTAGATCCTCTAAAATTCTAGTCGATTAAGATATCATAGTACTTACCGATACTCTTAAAAGACAAAATTCTGGAATTAAGGATCCTGGCCCCCAGACATGTTCTGGAATGAAATTGTGTCTATTTTAATATCAAATAATAAAACTCACGGGAATAAAATTTTAAATTAATATCCTCTCATGAATTTAATAAATTGTCATTTTATACAATTTATAAACATTCCCAAAATTCCATTAATTAATAGATCATGGGAGCGGAGATTCACCCTATTAAGTATATCAGTGTGAGAGAATCTCCAGTGTACAGTCAATAGACGATAAAATTCATAAAATCATGTATAAGGGGAATATTGACAATTAAAGAATCACTATTAAATAGCATCCCAGATCTGTATGCATGAGAAATGCTAGCTTTGCATAATGTCACCATAGTAACAACCACGCTAGAATTAGAAGTGAGTTAAAAGAACAATAGAAAGCTTGCCCCATTGAATAGCATGCAGAATAAATAGCAACTTGCTAGTATCTAGGGATACATAATAATAACGTGGCATTCTGGAAGGCATTTGACTAACAGAGAAATGGCCCTAATTTGTACAAATTGTTGCAGGAATGTGGAATTTGTGTATTTATAGGTGAATGTTACTACTAAAGTGTGTTTACAGTAGCGAGTCGCAGTTGTGAAAGTTACTCTGCATCTGTAGCAAGTACCTCCAGTATATCCAAGACCTTGGGATGGACAGTGGAGTGACTCGCGCTGGTTATTGTTGTCGTTGTGTAGCTACTACGTTGGCAAGAGGCACAGTGACGACAGTACATCAGCGCTGAGGATCTCACGCTGTCCGGGGGCATAGAAGGGGAGGCAGCGACGACCGTTAGCCTTATTATTATTAACTATAATATCGATAAACTCATATAGCGGCTATGACTGAGTTGATAGAAGATGATCTTGGTATCAGGGAGCGATATACCCTACCACTGCAAGCGTTTGTTGATAGTTTGATAAGCGGAGATGCTAGTCAACACACGACAGAAAACGATGGCCGTTATATCGAACCGCCAATGTCAAAGGAACAGCTCAAGCATGAATTGGACTATCGGAAATTCACCGCTCGCTATACGCATCGTAATCGAACGTATATGGACTTCTTAACTACTGGTCATCCTATCGATTTACATGATACGGACGATGTAGACACCGAAAGGGAAATGATTCTATTTAAATATCATGCCCAGCGGAGACGGAATGATAAACTGAGAATTGAACATGAAAATTCTATTCGAAACCGTCACGAAAGAGAAGATGTTGAAGAACCAGATAAACGTAATGACTTCAACGAATATTTAGAATTCTTGAGAGAAACTTATCTCAATATGGCTAGTCAACAAAATCTAGAAACTCGATATCCTCAAGGTATAACCCTATGGTAGAAGTCAAACGACTCTATTTTACTATGATGTATCTTACCGCCGATCGACCGCTACCTGTTGTACCGGATAGCTTCGAACAGATGGAGGAATATTGTAAAACTGGAGAAAGATCACCAGCATTTCCCTTACAAGATGTGTGTCTTTGGTATTACTGCGATGAATGCCCTAGACCCAATCAACAAACGGAAAGACGTAAAAATCCGCGGAGACGTTGCGCTAAACACAGTTTTACTCGCTATACTTACGGGAGTTTTGAGCATAACTTGTTCGATGTATCACCTACGCTCGCTCGACTCAAACGATCCTTAAATAAACCTATGATCAGAGTTCCGGAATACTCGGTCAGACCTCCTCATTCCCTGGTGCGACCTCAGACTCTTGATCCTAATAGTATGACGGATCCTCCTGAATTGTACTCATTGTTCAAAGATCTAGTGTTACCCGAACAATTAGTCGGTGGCACTCCGGTTATGGGCTCTCTAGATATTCGTCCATCCTACCTAGCCGGATTGGGACGCGGATATCTAATATCTCCGTTCAACCCGTATAATCGTCCCAGTTTAACTCCGATACAACCTGTCACCGAGGTGGAAGAAAGCGTTGTACAAAATGCGCTAGACGTTATTCGGCAAAAGATCGGAAAAGGAACCTACGATTGTTTAGACAAATGTAAATTGCAACAACAAGTCCAAGCGGTAAAAGAATTGGCTTTACCTCAGTTCGATCGAGAAATCCAGAATCTTGAGGAAGATATCGAACTTGGACGAACATACTCTCTACAAGAGTTCTTGGACAAGCGACTTTCCTACGACAAGCGGAGGAAAATCAGCTTGAGGAGAAGCACATCGAAATGGATGAGAGAGAGGAAGTAGCTTTAGCCCAACCGGAAGCTCAAACGTGAGTGAGAGACTGAATCAAAGACTGAATAACAGCCAGATGCATGTCTTTCTTTTTTGATAACTCTTCAATTATCCTTCTATGTGCCAAAATGTGCTCCATGGTCCCACGACCTTTACGGAACCCATTCTGATTTCCATGAAGCAGTATCTCAATGGGATCCTTGATGCGATTTAATAGAATTCTATTATATAGCTTTGCAGCAATCGAGATCAATGAGATTCCCCGAAAAGAACCATAGAGTGTTAGGTTGCCCTTCTTGGGAACTGGCACCAACTTATTTGTTTTCATTTCTTGTGGGACTCTTGTTGTTCGGTACATGTCTACTATGATGGGATAGATGAGCTTTAAACACTCAGGTATTTTAAAGACCTCAGGGGGAACACCATCTACTCCACTGGAGCGATTGGTCTTAATGCTCTTTGCAGAAGCCTTCACTTCTGCAAAGAAGATATCGCCAATGGGAATATCTGGGAGTACAGACTCAGACACTTTTACTTCTATAAAGTTATCAGGCAATACCCTGTCATTATTGAGGAGCTTTTCAAAGTGGGCCTTCCAACCATTGAGGCGATCGGCTGGTGATTCAGCCTTAACCTTGGTGGTACTAACATGAGAACACTCGGTATCGGTTGAGTGTAACGCTATAAATGGTACATACTAACATGGGAGTGAGAGATTGTCTGATATTCCAATGTATATATATTATCGTCAACTGTTTGCTGTGCATTCTTCCTATCCTTAGGGGTTCTATTCATTGTACCATCTTCACCGACCTCGTCCCGGATATTTATCCCATTAACATCTATGTCATCTGCAAAATATATGTATATATTTATAAATCTATTTATCTTTTTATTTACTTACATACATACGTGATTATATTTACAAACTAAATATTATAGTAATTTTTTGTATTGTCTGCATCTGTAATGAATGACTACTGTAGATATATAGTTCCCCACAGCCCAGCATCGATTTGACTTTATTTCATGGCGTATTTTACGTCCACTTGATACTAACAGACGCTTTTCATAAATATTATTATGTTCAAAACGTCTAATACTCGCACATTATTACCTTCATTGTGCATTACATTGCTATATTGAGACTCACCACCAGGAAGTGTATGTCTCATTGACATTACGGACATTGGTTTGCAGCCTCGTTGTCCGTCAGCCTCGTCACCAAATTGAACTTCATCAATAACATTACCAGTGGATTTACGAAGTTTAGGGGAGGTATTTGCAGAAGACAGTAACAATAATAGATAATTTGGGTTATTATTATTATTAATTATTATTCCATCAACGTTGACACAATTCTGACTAGTCACTTATCGGGAACCTGAACTTAATTTTTGATTGTATTGATTATGTGTTTAGAGTTGATACATTCAACTGACAGTTACAGCTGATAAAACGACTCGAGGTTTACATTTTTTCGACTAACCGACAGCCGACAGCAGACAACCGACAGGGGACAACCGATAGGGCTTTTTTTTTATTAGAAACCATTTTAGTTACCAATAAGGGAAACTAAAAGTTTCTACTAGTTTATCACAAACTGATAGCCTCGCCTTCACTCCTATATATTTTGGGAATGACGGTTTTAGTATATCTAATAGATAATAGTATAATGTACTTTAATATAGGCTCTCATGCTGCTCGAAGGCCCCACGAACGTGTATATGTCCTGTATAACCTTTGTTGAAGGATCTAATAAAATTTAGGAAAATGACCTTGAGTAAACGAATCATTGATTCTCACCCATCAGATCGGTTTCCTACAAAAACAAATAAACTAATATAAATAACGGGATAGTTCTTTTTACAGAACACAGCAGAACACAGTAGAACACAGCAGAATACAATAGAATACAGGCGGAACATAGGCGAACACAGCTGTAATTAAAATCTACACCAAAAAATAACACACTTGGGAAAGTACCGGATTTAATCATACAACTGTAAGATGTGAATTACATATTTAAATTAAATGGCGGTTTTCCATATCCTCCAAAATAAATTACTTCTCATTATCCTGTAACCATGGAGAGTTGGTTAGTTCTACAGCAGTACAGTACCGGTCAGTACATTGGTAATATACTCTACACTGTGCCCGGTAATTGCTGGTAAATGCCTACATCTGTCTGTCTGTACAATGTACAGTCTGTCAGTCTGTACATGTCTCTACAGCACTAGGCCTACTGCAGTACTGGAACAGGCTGACAGGCAGACTACTGGACTAGTAACAGGTACAGGCCTAACCGAACAGCTGATCGGGCAACCCCGATCAGGTAATTTATTTTGGAGGATATGGAAAACCGCCATTTAATTTAAATATGTAATTGACATCTTACAGTTGTATGATTAAGTCCGGTACTTTCCCAAGTGTGTTATTTTTTGGTGTAGATTTTAATTACAGCTGTGTTCGCCTATGTTCCGCCTGTATTCTATTGTGTTCTGCTGTGTTCTACTGTGTTCTGCTGTGTTCTGTAAAAAGAACTATCCTAAATAACGATGTTTCGCCATATTGTAAAGCTTTGTGAAATGCCGTGGAATTAGGTTTTGCAGTAACTGTGATTAAGGATTCATTGTCATCCATTCGCGAATCTATTAGATCTAAAGCAGCAGCGGGAAAGTCCACGTAAATTACATATCTGTCACTAAATCCAGACCCAAAGTATACGACTCCAAATAGTGCAGCATTACCTGTCACTACTGCTGCACTCGTCTGCTGCTTCATACCCTTCATCGAGACACGAGGCTGAAATAAAGAGTATAATATAAATAAATATTTATTAATTAAATAATTATCATCTGGAACGGCATCAGTGATTATTCAGTTTTATTCGCTTCAGGTTATTATTTCAGTATATTAACTCTAGAAAATTGCAATATTGTATGTTTAATATAATATATAGAAATATAATACTCACTATTTCCATCCTCCCCTCTTAGATAGCGCTGGATGGTTCGGCTGCAACAGGAGAGCCCAAGGCTCGACAGAGAATTATGAGGTATAGATACTGCAGCCTATTTAACGGAACATAGAAACCAACATCAACACCAACTTCAAACCTCATAATTTAACGGTCTAGTATCACTCCTTATCAAGTAGGCATTTTGCTTTGATCTTTTTTTAGGTGGATCTTTAAAGGATTTTTCCAGGAGAACGGCGAAAGCTAGAACGATTCTGTTTGCGCGATCTGGTAGATGGCCCTAGCGCGATAGCTAGGAGTTTTTGTGAAAAAAATCTGTTAATTAATTAATTAGTAATTAGCGATTAAAGATTTCTAATTGATTTTTCTCGAAAAGTATTTGGTTTTTCACCTAGCAACGGTGTTTTTTTATGTTCATCTCGGTAAGATCTAAAAAAAGTTCAGTCATCGCTATGGCCCTCCTATTACTGTTAATTAGTACTAATTAGCCGAAAACTAATTAGCGTCGTAACTCGAAAACACTAAGAGCTATCAAAAAACGTAACATCACAAAGTTGTTCGGAATTTTATTCTACACAAAAAAGTCTCTGGCGCCGATGCCGTATCTCCTACCGTTAATTAGTAATTAACTAATTACTTAATTACCTAATTGGCGGGGGGGCTTTGTCCCCCCCGCCCCCAAATCCTTATTCACAAGGTGTATCAAAGCGGTTTACTATTTTACAAATGATAATTATTCTAAAATCTTTTGAATCGAACTAATTAACGATTTTACTAATTAGTAAAGTTTCCCAAATTAATTAATAATTTATCCAATCCGGCTGCAATTATTAATAAGCTGATTGATCAGCCTGGTTCAGCAAAAGTCAGCAGTTGGTAGTATGCTCAAAAAACTGTGTTCATACTACTGACCTATGCCGGTCCCTAGCTACTACCTCTGTACATAGCTCTGTTTCTGTACCTAAATCACAGTCTGTACCTACTGACCTAGTGCCCAGTTTACTCTGGGACTGCTATGGTACTGTCAGTCCGAGCTGTATGCCAGTATGCACTGCTTGCCTAGAACAATGACGGCCGGTACAGCAGTACAGCGCCGCGGTACCGGTACCTACCTGTTGTCCGTTCTTAAGGCATGTAAGTGTAAGGGGACGCTTTAGGCGGTCTGAATGCCTAAATTATGATCGTTTGAAACAGTTAAAAGGTGCCCAATGTGTAGGCCTATGTAATTGCGTTATTTCAATACAGCACCCAGGGCTATCTGACGATATGGATTTAGACCATCGAGGTGGATAGAGGCCATTGATGGGTATCTGATGCATGCAACAGAAAATTTGATCAGACCGAAATCATGCAGTCAGGACATGATCATTACTGACCGTGTACCGGTAGGTGTCCTGCCTATAGGCAATAACATTTTTTTATATAATATTATGTGAATATGTTAATTGAAGAGACAGCAACAATACCTGCAATATCCTACTGTAAAGTTTGTGAATCAAATCATAAATCCGACCTTCTCACCAAAACAGTAAACTCTAAGTAAGCGAATATATTGCAGTATTGATCTCTTATAACCGGTGAGGCAGAAAACAGTCTACGAGCAGACAAACTTCGATAAAACAAATCCCGCGCAGCGAATCCTAAAATCAGGCTGACTCACTGACAGACTAAGGGGCTCGTATACTTTGCCGCGGTGTGATTTATATGGTTGGGCAAAGGGACGCTAGCTAGGTACAGGCAGAGATTTGGAGATGTCTAACTAGCGGGCAAAGCACAGTACGGACAAAAGTTAATTTTATATATTTCGAGGTGTAAATAATTCTAACGCGCGCGTGTTAATTCTGAACGGTCAAAACAGTTTTGCTCCTTCACATATATAATTACTGGGTACGGTGTGCATTTTACGAATATTCTAATTTTGTAACTTGTAGGTCCAATACTCACGAATGATAAGGTTCCTTCCCCTCTTGCGTATTTCCAGGACTCAAATTCAGGCATAAGGTTAATACTACGCCCAGAATTCGGCAATTTTAGGTACCAGGTCCCTGATACTAAGAAGAGATGTGTTAGTTTACTACTGTAGGCGTACGGGTACTAATAGCTATCCTGGCTCCTATCTAGAATTTTAGTCACCCAGGTAGTCCGGGTAACTTCCTATTAGGGCGTTGGCGGGGACACGGTAGATGTTAGTATATCCCTGATAGCCTCAATTTATTTGCGCCTAGTACGTAAACTGCCCTACCGCCTGAACGGTACAATCCCAATTCAGGTGAAAACACAGCAACCCCCCTAGCCTACAAGTTCTAATGCAATGGACACTGTCGTACTGCAAATAGTCGCACACACACCTGTACTTAGCAAGAGTTAAGCGTACAGTTTGCTGCACCCTAACCAATTGGTATGCTTCGTACCGGTGTGCCTACGTCCTATCTGCGTACTAGTATCTGCCTGCGCTCTCCCTCCCCCCGTAGGAATGTGAAGGTCTACTGTGGGTTTTCCTGAATCAAGACAGTACAGTCCCTATGATGTAATTTTGGGCTTACAGCGTGTCACTACTTCTACCTTTTTGATCTTTTGGTCTTATACTTAGGTAGCAAGGATCGAACGCTGTCTAACCTTTCAGGCGATGGGCGAATAACTCTAAAATGGTATTGTGGGTTATCTCTCGTCTACATTCCCCCGATGTTCCCGTTCATTGCTGCGGCCCGATCTCTAGCCGGCCATCCTGTCCCTGAGTTTGTTCACCGTAGTGAATCCATAGTAAAACAGATAGAAAAGCTGAGAGAATATTCTGACTTTATTACAGAAGATACAATTATAATACAATGTAATCTGAGAATAAACTAAGCACGACAGAATATTGATAAGATAATCTGAGAAAGATTGAGATATAAGATTGATAACTAATGAACGAATCGCACCTTTATATACTAAATTTGTGCTGCAATCAATCGAGAAAATTCTCGATTGTTCTATGGGTTCTAACAAGGTTTTAAAGATAGCTATTGGTCCAGCTAATATATAACTTGCACGACATTGGTTACAATCAAATAACTACAGCCTCATTGGTACAGACAAATGCAATTAATTTGTAGCGGTTAATTTAACCCTATCCATACCGGGGGGGGGACTTTTGGAGACGCACTTTATTTGATTGCTTGGTTCAAAGCCAATCCACATTTATTGCAAGTGAAATTCCGTTACTTTTCCTAAAATTTATTATTCTTTATCTTAAAACAAAAATTAATTTTCATATTATTATTTATGACCATGAAAATGACTCGTAAACTGACCTGTCTCTGAAACTGTCATATTATTGCTGAACTATTATAGGCGGGAAATTTAAAATTCAATCAATTTAATATAAATTTAAAATCAATTTAAACATAATTATAGTATATAAATATTATATTTCAGCATTAGTGTGTGGCATATTTGGATAGAGGAATAAATTTTGTATCTAAAACTTTTTACTTTAAAGTAATATCATTAAACCACACAAAGTTATATGCTTCCAAACTTTACGTCCCCAAAAGTCCCCCCCCCGGTAGGTGGAGCGTCTAAAGTACCCCGGTATGGATAGGGTTAAATGAGTTGAAATTCTGTACAAAAAATAATTCGCACTTACTAGGATTCGAACTCGATACCTACTACACATATAATTTCCAACGCTCTACTACTAGGATCGGCATGCTGCATTGCAGCTGCATTTTTAAGAATGCTGTGCCGGCTTGTCAACAAAATTGCACCGCCACAACTCCCTATCACCCATGACATTTGCTAGATCATCCGCATCTTTAAGGCCAGTGTCCTTTAAGATGCGTCTCAAGAAAGTCATGGGCTGTCCACCATGCTTATTCACTCCATGAGGCTGCCAAAGTACAAGATTATGCACTGGCTGGTCCTCACGGCGAAAGCAATGTCCTGCAAAGCGGAGGCGATTTTGTTCTAGTGTCAAGCTTGGGGGAACCAATGAGACACCTCCAATGTTATATAGTGTCTGGTTGGAGATGTGTGCATTGTACTTGACACAATGTACCCGGCGTAGCATTCTTGTGAATGTGCCATCCAGAGATTTGGTGTCCTCAGCAGTTAGAGCCCAGCATGGACTCCCGTAGAGGAGTACTGGAACTACTGCTGCTCTAAATAATCGGACCTTAAGTTTCCGATTAATTCTAGGTGACTTCCAAATCCTGGAAAGCCTATTCAAGGCTGCCCATGCCTCTTTCCCTTACGTATTCGAAGGTCCTCACCTGACTT
>JAUCBJ010003738.1:0-22440 GCA_032718475.1 Nemertoderma westbladi
CTGTGTCTTTGTGGGGCTGGAGACCCTAATCCATCTTCAGTTCTCACTATACCGCTAGAGTCAGAAATGTCTGAATAGAAATGAAAGAGGTAAAAAGTGATTAGGCGAAATCTGCTTAAAATTTGCTAATACAGTAATACTTTCGAATTAGTACTTAAATTAAATTTAAGTCACGTGCTGCGCGAAGGCCCCACTTCGTGTCTGTATATATGTATAACCATCCAATATCTCAAAGCAGGTACGCAAAAATTTTAATAACAAACTCTACATAGATTTTTGTTGCGCACAAGACTGTTTATTTTTTGTAAACATTTTTTATGTTTATTTTTTATTTTTTCGTTTCACGGGGTCACTGAAAAATAGCGGTTTTGAAAATTTAATGTCGAATTTCACCGATTTCAATTCGACGAGTATGCACCAACTTTTTTATTTGGGCTATTTAGTCATTTGAGCAACATATTTGAGCCTCAGAATCTTTTCAAATATCGCCAATCTCGCACAGAACGTCGCCAAAATTTGTTAGTCCGGCAAAAAAACGCACTAATTCGTCTAAAAGAGTAAATTATTGGTTGCAGAATAATATGATTCAACTATAGAAAAACCAGTAAGCTGGCTGGTTATAAGGAGACCGTCCATAGACAAACGTAGTGTTAGTTGGGTCCCTCCTCATTCATTATCATCAACCTATAAAACATTTGAACGGCCAAGTGCTTACAATGATATTCCCATAGGATTCACTGGGAAGAGCTATTCAGCTGGGGGGTAATACGTTATACAAAATAAAAGTTGATGTTTGATTACTGTGAGTGAGATAGTAATCAATTTGGCAAGTAATATACTTATCTGCAGTTTGGGCTATCCATTCAATAAAAATAGTAGTAGCTTACTAGGCCCTCATGAGTACCAGCAGGCTGGTGTTTCTATCGTTGAATTGATGGCAATTTTCGTGTTTTCATTTTTACTCACTCGGGGTACTGGTTTGAGAGGCAGGTTCGTTTAAAGCCAGCTTGCTGGCTTTCTAGTTTAAAGTGAATATTTAAGAAAACATATTTTATTACAAAATGAAAGTTTTTTTTATTCTCCATATCCGCATTTCCTCGACCTTCGGCCTCTCATAAATATGTTTTTTTTTTTGCTATATTTAATAATTGCTGAAAAAAATTTGAAAATTGTATTAAAGTGAGATGGTGTACTGTAAACTACAGTGGAAACCAGTTGTAATACTTAAAATTGTTTAATTGAAAAGTGAAATAGAACAGCAGAATTCATTGCATATTGACACTTTTTCATATTTTTGTTCTATTTTTTAAGCAACCAATATTTATCCTTCCGTTTAGATACGCCAGAACTCAGTTTCTGGACCCCAACAGTAACGAAGCACTCCTCCAATCAGAGAACACCGCCGCATCCGGTTTCTATGACGACGACCAATCAGAGAGCGACGAACCGACAACGACTACCCCCGCCACCCGCCCCTACGTAATGGACCCTGACCACCGACTGTTACTGCGGGTAACCAAACCGCTCCTCCAATCCCGTAACTCCGCGGTGGTTATGTCGGTCGCCCAGATGTACGCCCACCTGGCGCCCCGTGCCGAGATGGGCGTCGTATCCAAACCGCTGGTGCGACTGCTACGCTCCCACCCCGAGGTACAAGCCGTCGTACTTACCAACCTCGCTACCATCTGCTCTCGCAGACGCGATATCTTCGACCCCTACCTAAAGAGTTTCTTCATTCGCTCCTCCGATTTAACGCATATAAAACTCCTGAAACTAGAAATCCTTGTCAGCTTGGCAACCGAGTCCAATATTTCTGTTATCCTGCGGGAGTTCCAGGCTTACGTACACAGCACTGATAAAAACTTAGCTGGAGCCACTATACAGGCAATAGGTGAGTCGGTATACCGTAGTTTGCATCTCATACAGTTAACTTTTTTCTTTATTTTCATTTTTACTAATTTTTTTTCATTTTTTTTCTCATTTTTTTTATTTTTTTTCTCATTTTTTTTATTTTTTTCTCAATTTTTTTATAACTACAACTACATTTATATTACGCTGAATAAAATTTCACATATTTACAAGTGAGCAGGGCGTGTTAGTAATATATACGCCGTGTGATAAATTATATTCCAATTTATGTTCCAAAATGAATATTACGTATGTAAAAATTAACACAATTATTAATTATTGAATACTAGGTAGATGTGCTACGACTATTAGCGGCGTATCCGACGCCTGTTTAACGGGTTTGGTTACCTTGATGAGTTGTCGTGACGAGATTGTAGTTGCCGAATCCGTCGTAGTCATTAAGAAACTGCTACAACTCAAAGAGGAAGACCACCACTCCGTTATAGCGCACATGGCGAAGCTACTAGACTCTATCAAGGTGCCCATGGCCCGGGCCTCTATATGCTGGTTGCTCGGAGAATATTGCGATAAGGTTCCCAAGATCGCACCCGATGCACTTCGGAAAATGGCCAAAGGATTTACTGCAGAGGAAGATATTACTAAATTACAGGTTTGTATAAAAGTGAAGTAAAAACAATTGTACAGTAATCTTGTAGAGATAGTAGTAGACAGTAGAGATTGCATGGAATTTGAAACAGAGATAGTTTCATCTCCCTCCTCCTTACTGGGTGAGCCAGAATTTTTATTTTCGCTATTATTCTTTAGCTACAAGCGTTTGAAAAAGGTGTCTCCGACGATATTGCAGCAGTCGTACTGCAGTTATTCTTTAATCTTATTTAGTGATTTGTTGGTTCCGATGGAACGATGACATTGCAAATTTGCTAGGATTCGTGATATATACTAACATCTTAATTTTGTTACGAAATATCTGAGATTGTCGTTGGAATGTTGCATGGTTTAGCATCCACTCGAGGCCATTTTATTGCCAAATCTAGAACAATAAATAATCAGTATTAGAAAAACTATATTCTGGAATGTTATTCAACTAAAATAGCCTCATGTAACTTACGTGAGACTATAGATACTGCATCAAGTGCAGCATTTGGAATACCAGGTTTTCATCTGGTGTCAAACCAACAAACCTCTATAAATGCTATACGACTGCGGTGTAACTGGTGAAAGAAATGTCGAAGGAGTAGACTAGACACCTTTTTCGAACGTTTGTTGCTAAAGATTTAAAAGCTAAAATATAAATTCTGACTCACCCGGGAGGAGGAGGGAGGTGAATCTAACTGATCTGACTCACCCGGGAGGAGGAGGGAGGTGAATCTAACTGATCTGACTCACCCGGGAGGAGGAGGGAGGTGAATCTAACTGATCTGACTCACCCGGGAGGAGGAGGGGGGTGAAACTAACTCACCCGGGAGGAGGAGGGGGGTGAATCTAACTGATATGACTCACCCGGGAGGAGGAGGGAGGTGAATCTAACTGATCTGACTCACCCGGGAGGAGGAGGGGGGTGAATCTAACTGATATGACTCACCCGGGAGGAGGAGGGAGGTGAATCTAACTGATCTGACTCACCCGGGAGGAGGAGGGAGGTGAATCTAACTGATCTGACTCACCCGGGAGGAGGAGGGGGGTGAATCTAACTGATATGACTCACCCGGGAGGAGGAGGGAGGTGAATCTAACTGATCTGACTCACCCGGGAGGAGGAGGGGGGTGAATCTAACTGATATGACTCACCCGGGAGGAGGAGGGAGGTGAATCTAACTGATCTGACTCACCCGGGAGGAGGAGGGGGGTGAATCTAACTGATATGACTCACCCGGGAGGAGGAGGGAGGTGAATCTAACTGATCTGACTCACCCGGGAGGAGGAGGGAGGTGAATCTAACTGATCTGACTCAGCCGGGAGGAGGAGGGAGGTGAATCTAACTGATCTGACTCACCCGGGAGGAGGAGGGGGGTGAAACTAACTGATCTGACTCACCCGGGAGGAGGAGGGGGGTGAATCTAACTGATCTGACTCACCCGGGAGGAGGAGGGAGGTGAATCTAACTGATCTGACTCACCCGGGAGGAGGAGGGGGGTGAAACTAACTCACCCGGGAGGAGGAGGGGGGTGAATCTAACTGTTATGACTCACCCGGGAGGAGGAGGGAGGTGAATCTAACTGATCTGACTCACCCGGGAGGAGGAGGGGGGTGAAACTAACTGATCTGACTCACCCGGGAGGAGGAGGGGGGTGAATCTAACTGATCTGACTCACCCGGGAGGAGGAGGGAGGTGAATCTAACTGATCTGACTCACCCGGGAGGAGGAGGGAGGTGAATCTAACTGATCTGACTCACCCGGGAGGAGGAGGGAGGTGAATCTAACTGATCTGACTCACCCGGGAGGAGGAGGGGGGTGAAACTAACTCACCCGGGAGGAGGAGGGGGGTGAATCTAACTGATATGACTCACCCGGGAGGAGGAGGGAGGTGAATCTAACTGATCTGACTCACCCGGGAGGAGGAGGGGGGTGAATCTAACTGATATGACTCACCCGGGAGGAGGAGGGAGGTGAATCTAACTGATCTGACTCACCCGGGAGGAGGAGGGAGGTGAATCTAACTGATCTGACTCACCCGGGAGGAGGAGGGGGGTGAATCTAACTGATATGACTCACCCGGGAGGAGGAGGGAGGTGAATCTAACTGATCTGACTCACCCGGGAGGAGGAGGGGGGTGAATCTAACTGATATGACTCACCCGGGAGGAGGAGGGAGGTGAATCTAACTGATCTGACTCACCCGGGAGGAGGAGGGGGGTGAATCTAACTGATATGACTCACCCGGGAGGAGGAGGGAGGTGAATCTAACTGATCTGACTCACCCGGGAGGAGGAGGGAGGTGAATCTAACTGATCTGACTCAGCCGGGAGGAGGAGGGAGGTGAATCTAACTGATCTGACTCACCCGGGAGGAGGAGGGGGGTGAAACTAACTGATCTGACTCACCCGGGAGGAGGAGGGGGGTGAATCTAACTGATCTGACTCACCCGGGAGGAGGAGGGAGGTGAATCTAACTGATCTGACTCACCCGGGAGGAGGAGGGGGGTGAAACTAACTCACCCGGGAGGAGGAGGGGGGTGAATCTAACTGTTATGACTCACCCGGGAGGAGGAGGGAGGTGAATCTAACTGATCTGACTCACCCGGGAGGAGGAGGGGGGTGAAACTAACTGATCTGACTCACCCGGGAGGAGGAGGGGGGTGAATCTAACTGATCTGACTCACCCGGGAGGAGGAGGGAGGTGAATCTAACTGATCTGACTCACCCGGGGGGAGGGGGGGGGGTGAAACTAACTCACCCGGGAGGAGGAGGGGGGTGAATCTAACTGATATGACTCACCCGGGAGGAGGAGGGGGGTGAAACAAACTCACCCGGGAGGAGGAGGGGGGTGAATCTAACTGATATGACTCACCCGGGAGGAGGAGGGGTGTGAATCTAACTGATATGACTCACCCGGGAGGAGGAGGGAGGTGAATCTAACTGATCTGACTCACCCGGGGGGAGGAGGGGGGTGAAACTAACTCACCCGGGAGGAGGAGGGGGGTGAATCTAACTGATATGACTCACCCGGGAGGAGGAGGGGGGTGAAACTAACTGATCTGACTCACCCGGGAGGAGGATGGGGGTGAAACTAACTCACCCGGAAGGAGGAGGGGGGTGAATCTAACTGATATGACTCACCCGGGAGGAGGAGGGGGGTGAAACTAACCCTCTGACTCACCCGGGAGGAGGAGGGAGGTGAAACTAACTGATCTGACTCACCCGGGAGGAGGATGGGGGTGAAACTAACTCACCCGGGAGGAGGAGGGGGGTGAATCTAACTGATCTGACTCACCCGGGAGGAGGAGGGGGGTGAAACTAACTCACCCGGGAGGAGGAGGGGGGTGAAACTAACCCTGTTTATAATTTTATGCGATTATACAAGTTGTCTAGGTTTACGTTAAAGTGTTATATCATTTAACTAGCTTTATGTAAATATGCCATTACCCCCAATGAAAGAATTTTCGAAAATTTACAAAATTTTTAAAAAAATAATTTTATTTATTTTTTTGTAGTTTCATGCTTTCCTGTTGGGACATCGGTTTTCACCATTGAATGATATTTTCACTACAAATACAGAACAACAGTATTTATTGCTGATATTCATGACTCTAATATAAAAAAACATTTTTCTCAGTTTGTCGATTATGAAATTTTTTATCACTAAATTATCTTCTACTTTTTTATTTTTTACTCAATTTTCCTCAAATATTTACCAAAATGTTGAACAGCTTTAGCGTTATGTAAGTATTGGTTTTGTAAAATGTGGCAATTTGGATCTTCTAGATCCGATATTGTAAGAACTGCAGGGCCGAGTAACTCAAAAAATCTTGAGATTCATTGACCTTGAAATCCACTTCAAGATCACATTGAAACTCAAGTTTTACCTTAACTAAGATTTTCTTGAGTTTCAGTCAAGAGGGTAACTCAAAGCAATACTTAGTCATGGTGAATCTTGAAATTTCAATTTTACCTTGAGGAAAATCTCAAGTTGAGTTCAGATTGGAATACCAGTAAAATAGATTCATTGTTAGTTTAAAGGTCAATCTCAAGATTTTTTAGGTAATCGGCCCAGCTCTTTGTCTATCTCAAAATATATCAATTATTTGTCTATAACAAAATATACGCAAAATATAGTCGGAATCCGAACATACTAAAAACCTCATGTTCTACCTCTATGTTTAATGTGCCAAACTCTTGGACCGCGAACGTCAACCCAGATTGTCTTACTGCTTCTTCCACATCCGGGGGGGGGGGGGGGGGGGGTTTATTCGGGGTAGCGTTTAACTTCCAAATTGTGAGGTATGTGTGGGGGGCAGTTATGTATATTTATGTTCCAGATTTTCAGCATTTTGAATCTAATTACCCTAATAAAGAATGTTGTTAATTTCAAGAAAACAAGTTAAACAAATGAAATAATTCAAATAAAACCAGGATTATCTTTATTACAATGCAGCCTATTACCGCGGTACAACACCCGACTACATTTTACCTTCAGTCTTAACAATCAGTTAACTCTTAATGTTAACCTCCCACATTGTAATATTATTAGACGCCGGGGCGGTTATTCGGGAAAGGCGTTTAAGTTGCTAATTTGATGGTAAGGGGGGCGTTAATTTGAGGGGGCGTTTATTCGGGGGGGGGGGGGGGGGGGGTCTTATTCGAGTAAATACGGTAATTTCGTGGGGGGTCAGAGTAAAACGCGGATCCGGATCAGGATCCGGATTCTATCATTTAACATTGTCCCTATGGAAGTCGACTGAATTTACACTTTTAGGGTGTAATCTGCGGATCCGTGCACTGCTAAATTTACCGAATCCGTAACCGAGTGTAAAATGCGGATTGGCCTTTTTTTTCAGATCCGGAACGGAGTGTAAAGCGCGGATTCATGTTTTAGGCTAAATCCTGAACGGAGTGGAGTGTAAAACGCGGATTCATTTTTCTACTGAATCCGGGATTGGGTGTAAAATACGGATTCAGGTTTATTACAAAGTTTTATTAAATCCGGGAAGGGGTGTAAAATGCGGATTCAAATTAATTACCATGTTTTATTGGATCCGGAATGGAGTGTAAAACACGGATTTACGTTAATTACCAAGTTTTGTTGGATCCGGAATGGAGTGTAAAACACGGATTTACGTTAATTACCAAGTTTTATTGGATCCGGAATGGAGTGTAAAACACGGATTTATGTTAATTACCAAGTTTTATTGGATCCGGAATGGAGTGTAAAACACGGATTTACGTTAATTACCAAGTTTTATTGGATCCGGAATGGAGTGTAAAACACGGATTTTCGTTAATTACTAAGTTTTATTGGATCCGGAATGGAGTGTAAAACACGGATTTACGTTAATTACCAAGTTGTATTGGATCCGGAACGGAGTGTAAAACGCGGATTCAAGTTAATTAGTAAGTTTTAATGAACAATTTGTAAAACGCATATGCAATAAAGACCCAGACCCTCATCTAGTTACAATTATTAATTAGTGCAATGTTTATTGTTCTTTAGTAACTTTTCTTGGCTTGCTGACTTTCCTGGTTTTTTTCTTCTCCGGACTCGGGGTGCACGATGTTTGCGTAGTAAGTTCAAGCGGCTCAACAATGGCTGTATCATTGGTTGGACTCGGAATAACGAATCCCGTAAATGGAACCTTTACAAAGTCATCACTGTCATCCATGTTTAATAAGAAATTAAATAAGAAATTATACTGAACAGTTCAGCCTCCATAAATTAGGAAGGCAGCACGCTTGCAAGGCCTTAAAGAGAGTAGTACGCTATGATGCAGTACAAACTACTGCCAGCTAGGCAGAACATTGATTCTTGTTTGTAAGGGAGGTTGGGATGGATAAGCCAATCAGGGAACAGGACAGTAATCCTACCATACAATTGTCTACAGAGCCGCTCTACCAGAGAGGTCACGTTCCCACGGTAGTAGTGTTTCAGCTAATCAATATCTAATAATGTCTGACGGCCAAACATCACCATCGCCCTTATTAATAATTCATTGGGAAGCATTGACCCCTATTAACCCTATCCATACCGGGGGGGGGGGGGGGGGGACTTTTGGAGACGCACTTTATTTGATTGCTTGGTTCAAAGCCAAACCACATTTATTGCAAGTGAAATTCCGTTACTTTTCCTAAAATGTATTATTCTTTATCTTAAAACAAAAATTAATTGGTACTTTTGCACTTTAGGTCCCCACCCCTAGATTTTTTTTGTGTGTGTTTTTTATGCAAATTACACTACTACAAGGTTAGTGTGACTATCTAGGAACATTTTTGAACATTTTTGAACATTTTTTTTTTAGAAATTATAAAAAATGTGAAAGTCAATGATATTTCAGGAAATTATTAAAAATGTGAAAGTCAATGATATTTCAGGTTAAACTGTTGAAGAATATATTAATGACCAAAATAATTTCCAAAAATTACTAGCTAGTAAAAAATACTAGCATTATACCATAAAAAATGTAGGTACATATGTATTTATGTGTAAATACATAAAAATGTTCTCAGATAATGCTATTCATATTCTAGAACATAATAATATTATGTTTCCTTGATATAAAAAAATCTGGGTGGTGGGGACCTAAAGTGGCCCCTAGACATAGACAAATTATTAAGGTGTCTATTAACTATTAAGGTGTCCCCCATTAATGTTTATGTCCCTCATTAATGTGTGTCCCTCATTAATAGTTGTGTCCCTCATTAACAAACTCAGTAATTAACGTAAATCCGCATTTTACACCCCTTCCCGGATCCAGTAACACTTTGTAATTAACCTGAATCAATCTGCGTTTTACACCCCTTCCCGGATCTAGTAACACTTGGTAAATAAATTGAATCCGCGTTTTACACCCCTTCCCGGATCCATTAAAACTTGGTAATTAACGAAAATCCGTGTTTTACACTCCATTCCGGATCCAACAAAAGTTGGTAATTAACGAAAATCCGTGTTTTACACTCCATTCCGGATCCAACAAAACTTGGTATTTAACGAAAATCCATGTTTTACACTCCATTCCGGATCCAACAAAACTTGGTAATTAACGAAAATCCGTGTTTTACACTCCTTTCCGGATCCAACAAAACTTGGTAATTAACGAAAATCCGTGTTTTACACTCTATTCCGGATCCAATAAAACTTGGTAATTAACGTAAATCCGTGTTTTACACTCCATTCCGGATCCAATAAAACTTGGTAATTAACGAAAATCCGTATTTTACACTCCATACGGATTGCGTATTTCAGAATCCGCATATTACACTCAGTTACGGATTGTATGTAAATCCGGATCCGCCTTTTACACTCGCAAATCCGGGTCCTGATCCGTATCCGGATCCTGAATCCGGATCCGGATCCGCGTTTTACACCTACCCATTTGTGGGTACTTACAGCCGAATAAACATTTTTTTCTACTTTATTTTACAACTTTACTATGACTGTCAAGTCCATCAATATTGCACAGGTTGATTTTATAAATGTGATTTATAATCAATAATTATGAATCTACTTACTGCAGGTGGTGAACCTAGCGGCCAAACTCTTCCTAACCAACTCTAAACAGACTAAACTTCTGTGCCAGTACGTCCTAAACCTAGCGAAGTACGACGAATCCTACGATATTCGAGACCGATCGCGTTTCATCCGCGCGCTCATCCTCCCGCCCAACGGGGAATCCAACATTCTAACCCGCCACGCTAAGAAGTTCTTCCTCTCGGCTAAGCCGGCGCCGGTCTCCGAGATCAAGTACAAGGAACGCGACGGCCTCCAGCTGGGCTCCCTCAGCCACTACCTGAACCAACGAGCCGTCGGCTATCGGAACCTCCCGGAGTTTCCGATGGATCAACCGGATCCGAGCGTTCGGAATACCGCGGAACCGGTCCCCGTAGCCACCGAGGCCGTCGCAACGCGAGTTAAACCTGCGGCTAAGAAGAAAGGTATGGCAGTCGTTTACCGAACCACTAAAAATAATAATTTTCACTTAATTTTAACAGTCGAATATTACAAAAATATTCGGTTTCCACTAAATGTATTAATTATCACAAATAAGGGAAAGGATCAGGTTGCAGTTTTATTTTTGGTAATAAAAAACTGCATTTTAGTGTTATTTAATATATTTTAGTGCAGGAATATCTATTTTATAGTGACAACTGTGAAAAAACCATTTAATTTATCGGAAATAGCAAATTTACTAATATATCAGAGTCCTCTGTGTGAGTAAAATTATTATAAAATAATTTATTATAAAAAAGTTTTATTATAAAATTGTAATTTAATTTATATTTTAACATGGGAAGCGGTTGGCCGTAAATTATTTGCTATTGGATATTCTAGATATTCTTTACAATTACAATTTAATTGTTTTAGCATAATATATTAATATATTTGAAATCTATAATGTTTTATCATTATTTATTTGTGATAGGGTCACAATTAGGTCCGGGTCGCAATTGTCCTATTTCATCCATAACCTGAAAACTTTACGAAAATTGTATTACAATTTTAAATCCCATGAATTATAAGATTTTCTGGGATCCCGGAAATTGGGATTCTCAGAGTAGCAATCCCGGCCTAGATCACAGAAATTCCGATAAATTTCCGCTTTTAGTTTTATATTAAATTTTAAATTTAATTTAATTTAATTTTCAATCGCTATCATCTATACAGTCAATCTATTTACATTTTTAGTATTTTTGTATGAAATTTTATACCAAAAAAGTAAAATAAAATATTTTTGATTGCATTTCTTAAGTTTTATTACATAGTGTTGAAATAGCAAAGAAGTAGAAAAGCTTTGCACGTAATTTGAACAGAATCCATTCACACACTCAAAAGTTATTGCAACTTTAGTGTTTGCAAGGCGAACTCCAAAACGGAACTCATATCCAGACCACTTTAATATGTAGAATCCAGTAAGCAACCGAGGGTGGACTCTCTATAGCCGAGGGGCACTTGTATAATAACTAATAATCACGAACCCCATCCTCTTATAATATATAACTCTGTAGTAGTCAGTAGCAGTAGTAGTAATAATAGTAGTAGTAGTAGTATAAGTAGTAAGTAATAGTAAAGGAGATCGGTTTAAACCAAAGTGATAAAGTAACATTATTATATAACATAATCATATAGACAAAGTAAAATGAGATACAGATTCATAATTATTTCATCAAACTCATGTACTACTTACTTCAATGTGCCAATTGTAATAATAATTAAACATATTATTCCGATTAATCTGCGTTTGGCCCTATAAGATATTATGCTGAAGTGTTTTATATCAATATATCCATGCGAGTAAACAAGAAGTGAAGTAAATGTTTATTATTATAGTTTTAGAAATTGAATGATATACCCAAGATAGTGAAATAAATAATTTACCACAAATTGCCATTTGATCAGATATATCAAAGCGGCGTCTTTAGTATAATACCGTAATAGTATCAATTAACTCTGTTATACAATGTAAATATACTAAATCTATTTATAAATATATTATGAGCCCTACATTGTATATTTCTCCTACAGGTAGACAATGTAGATGTTAAAACTTGATATAATTTGGTATAATGTATAACATATTACAAATAAGACTGAGGCAGCTAAACTATATTGCAAAGAAATCAAATATCCTAAAGTAATATACTAGACCCTCCCTCCACCCTATAAATAGTGTTCACCACCTACCCCACCCACCGCCCTTATTACTTCATAATAATGAAAGATAGTACTGGCGCTCCGGTCACTCCATTCCCTCTGCTGGGGGGGTTAAGTTGTAGGTTTTGACACTATGCAAAATCCGAGCACAGAGTTAGAAGCGCATTGGATAGGTGAACATTTCTTGCAGTGAAAGTATTTCCATACCTATTATAGTTTTTGAGATAGTCAGACATGAGTAGCTAAAATTTGAATTTTTTTCGGTAAAGTATGATTTCACCGGTACCTGTCATCCGAAATATGGATTGTGATATATCGTTAAATGCGGGTTCACTAACTGTACATTCACATATTTTCAAGGAAAAAATTCGATCAAGCGTTTTCGAAATATTTTCGAATTACCGGAAGCAGACTTTGGACGACCATATCTCCGGTACCGGTAGGCCTATTGAGTCGAAATTTTTTTTAATCTACTTAAAACACTCCAGTGAATGTTTTTTAGTTTGAAAGTTTTGCCCCAAAATGCTCAGAAGTAATTTCGAAAAAAATGATCATTTCGCGATCATGATCTTTTGACCCCCTAGAATTGAACTTTTTTAGGGTCAAATTTTGGGTACCCCCCCTAATTCGAGGGTGAGGAACCTTTTTGTAATGTTAAGTTTTTTCATACGGTGAACTCACAGGACTTGGTCTTCGAAATAAAACCGAAAACATGATCTTTCCTGATCATGGCCTGATCAAATCGCTTTTTGAAAATTTCGAAATGCTCAAAAGTTGCCCCTTCTTAATAGAAGTCGATTAGTAAAAAAAAAATCGGGGGTCTCAAACAAAGTTTTCGAGAAAATCGGGAAAAACCGAAAAACATGATCTTTTATGATCAGGAAGCTGATCTCGAGAACCGGTTGACCGATCGGGCCAATTTTTTTTTAATCAACTCAGAATAGACCATTGAACATTTCTTACAATGAATGTTTATTAGAAAAATGCTTAGATTCGATTTTAAATATACTGATCTTTTCGCGATCATGATCTTGAGTTTTGACCCACTAGACTTGAACTTTTTTATGCCCACATTTTGGCTACCCCCCATAATTCGAGGGTGAGGAATCTTTTTGTGATGTAAAGTTTTTCCATACGGTGAACTCCCAGGACTTGGTCTTCGAAATAAAACCAAAAACACGATCTTTTCTGATCGCGGCCTGATCAAATCGCTTTTTGAAAATTTCGAAATGCTCAAAAGTTGCCCCTTCATCATAGAAGTCGATTCGTAAAAAAAAATTCGGGGGTCTCAAACAAAGTTTTCGAGAAAATTGGAAAAAACCGAAAAATATGATCTTTAATGATCAGGTATCAGATCTCGAGAACCGGTTGTCCGATCGGGCCAATTTTTTTTTAATCGACTCAGGGCGGTGTTCTGAACGTTTCCTACAGTAATTGTTTATATCCAAAATGCTTAGTTACGATTTTACGAAGTCCGATCTTTGCGCGATCATGATCTTGCGTTTTGACCAGGAAGAATTCACTTTTTTTTAATCTTTTAACGGGAATCATGACTAATGTGGGGTCGCTGATTCTTTTTGTAATGTTAAGTTTTGCGATTAGAGCAAGCCTTGAGTGTCCGATTGCTGATCAAAACTGATCTTTGCTGATCATGGTCAAGATCATGATCTGATCGCTCCAAAAAAAGTTACCTGAATGTAAACCCATATGCTGCCTATCGATTGGCGCCGGTCCCAAGTCCGTAGCATTAGCGGTTCTGGAGATATGCGCATAGCAACGCGGTTGCTAGGGAAGCGGACTTTTTGACTCAAATTGGTCCTAGACGGAGAACCGTAGACTTTTTTAACACATTATGTATGTATGGCGAAAAGTCTTCTGGATAAATTTTAGGGGGGGGTCTAGGAACATCCTATTGTTCGTTTTCGCTTAGTTGCTGAGATCCTCTCGTCCCACAAATTCCAGGATTCTATAAAGGCATTCTGCTGGACTAGTTCCGTGGCCGGAAAAGTTGTCGGTGTTCTGCGAACAGAGAACCTAATCGGTTTGTGCCCTGACCGTCTAGAAAATAAACAAATTTATTTTTAAATGTCAAGTTCAGCTACACCGTGAATGTCATTTTTAGCGTAAATGTTTAGTGAAAGCGCGAGTAGTCACGAAAAAAACCTCATTTTACATTACCCTTATTTTTTAGTACTCGAAAATCTTATAGGAAAGCACAACACATTGCTAAGAAATTAGCAATGGGGATTTTCCGGGTCGCTGATTTTATTTCCGGTATCAGTTTTCACATTTTATGGCTCCAAACTGTGTGTTTGACTGTACGGCTGGCGGTTATATTTTGCTATACAGACCAACAAAATACGACGCCGTCAAAATGTGAAAGCTGATATCGGAAATTTAATCACCGTTCAAGAAAGTTTTACCAGATTGTGTGCTTGATAATGTTTGACGGACAGACATACAAATAGATGGACAGCAATCCATATTAAGTAACGATTTTGTTCTGTTTTCAGATTTGGAATCCTCTCAAAATTCTTATTTAGATGAAAAGACAAAAGAAAAATGTTAAAATTCAATATGAAACCAGTACCACCCATTTAAAACTTTAAGGATAATAATAATTTTTTTTCCTACTGTATAATTTACAGTATATACAATTATTGTTGAGTAACTTAGCAATTATTGTTGTTGTATTATTTTGTCTATTAACAGGTTTCTACAGCAGTTCAAGTTCAGAATATAGCAGTGAAGATGGAGAAGGGAGTGAGGAGGAAGGGAGTGAGGATGAAGGGAGTGGGAGCGAGGGAGAGGGGAGTAGGACGACGAGTGAAGGAGATGAGGGAACCGAGGATGAAGAGGATGCCTCGGACACTTCGAGCTCCGGAGTTTCACCGATAGTTAAACGCTCTGCGGACGTCCGGTCGGACGTCCGGTCCCCGTTGCGTCGTCGGGAGCTCTCTGAATCCGGGTCGGAATACTCCGACTCGGAAGATTCGGAATCGGAAAGCGAAAAATCCGAGACGATTGTGCGGAAGAGAACCCCGACTCCGACTGGAAAGAAACCCGGAGGGAAGAAGCCGACGTCGCCCCCTAGTGGGGGTGGTGACGTCATGGATTTACTCGATTTGGGTTCGGATCCGGTGACGCCATCGCTTCCTGTTATGATGACGTCATCGGACGCCCTGCTCACGCCGAGTCTCGTCTCCGAGTTGGAGGGAATCGATCTCAAAGCGGAGACGCGTGGTGCGCCCCCAGCGGCAGTTAGAGGAACAGGGAAGTCGTACGACTTGCTTAGTCGGATTGGGACAGGAGGTCTTAGCGTTGTCTACAGGTTAGATATTTATTGTCGGTAATACAGTTTAGAGTTCTAGTATATTAATAACTTTAATCTTATTTTTTATAACTTTATCATTACACCATAACCCTTACTACAACAACCATTTTTAGGGTGTCGGAGCCCCACCCCCCCCCCCCCCCCCCCCACCCTAATTTTTTTCAAATTTCAATAAAATGCTACGAAATTTGGTATGATGATAGGTCGACACCTTTTCTTACTGGTGGCCTGGCCGGATTTTTTAATTTATGAGCTATTTCGATATAACAAGCCCTTAAAAATCGTCTATTTCGCAATATTTAGCCATCTCCGTCAGCTTTATTTTTCGTCTTTGGAATGTAATCTAGATATCATTAGAACCGCCTACATCTGTAGATTCCGAATATGAAACCCGTTGTAAATTTCACCAAGAACTTCCGGAGATATTATCAAAATACTAATGTGTAAATTTAGAGACGTAAATCGCTATAATTCTAATGTTTTGTTGTCCTTATTCTAGAATATTAATTATTATTTGGCTGAGCGTTTAAAACTCTCCTTCTTGTTTTTTCATTACCCATAATTAATATTCTAGAATTGAGTAAAAAAAACATTTGTGGGTGAGCCAGAATTTTGATTTTTGCTCTCAATCTTTAGCTACAAGCGTTTAAAAAAAGGTCTCTGTCGATATTGCACCAGTTACACCGTAGTTATTCTTCAACGATTTAGTGATTTGTTGGAATATTAGAATTTGGTTGCGAAATAGCTGAGTTATTGGCATTCGAATTTTGCATGTATTTGCTTCCACTGCAGGCCATTTATTCTATTAATAAATACACAATGTTCTAGAACATTTTGTTTATCTCATAAGTAGCTTGGCAACAATGCAATGCCTACATGATAATACTAGTTTATAGATATTCCCACAATCAAAATGTTCTAGAACATTGTGTATTTATTTAATAGAATAAATGGCCTGCAGTGGAAGCAAATACATGCAAAATTCGAATGCCCATATCTCAGCTATTTCGCAAAAAAATTCAAATATTTTTACAAATTTGGAATCCTTGCACGGTCAGCTTTCCACTAGTATCAACAAATCACTAAATGTTTGAAGAATCACTGCGGTGTAACTGGTGCAATATCGACGGAGACACCTTTTTTAAACGCTTGTAGCTAAAGATTGAAAGCAAAAATAAAAATTCTGGCTCACCCAGCAAGGAGGAGGGAGGTGAAACTAACTCTGTTTCAAATTTTCATGCAATCTCGTTAAGATTTGTAGAAAAATTAAGGGGGGGGGGGGGGGGGGCATGTACCAGAATAACGACACTATATTCCATGACATGGTGTATAAAAGTTCACTTTCCACTGTGGCTCGAAAGAACTTAGTCTTCAGGTGCCTGGAGAGATCTGATTTCCAGATGGTATCCATTTTTGATAGAGCTACCCATGATTTGCTTTCCTAACTTCCATGTTTTTTTTTGCTACTCTCTATCCCTGACCCAAGGTACAGGAAGTCGAACCTTCCTTAGTTACACCATGACCCGTAATATAGTGTCATTTTCTGATGATACGGACCCCTTGCGTTCCAAGGATTCCAAATATGTAACAATATCTGAATTTCGTTGAGAAACAGCTGAGAAATACAGTAGGCGTGAAGATTGCAAGAATTATCGTTCGCTGCAGGCCATTTATTTTATTTAAAAAATACACAAAATTATATTCTTAAAAATAGGCATTTTTAACGGATGGTTGGGGCTAAATAAAATACGGCCAGGCCAGCAGGAAGAAAAGGTGTCGAACTATCTGGATACAGAAATTTAGTTGCATTTTATACAAATTTTACAATTTGGGAGGCGGGGGTGGAGGTGGGGGGGGGGGGGGGGGGTGGAGGGGGGTGGAGGGATCTCCGACCTGCTAAAAATGGTTGAAAATTTAATTAAGGAAGATGGTGTATCTTAGTCCAGAACGATGATAAGTTGACATAGACTCGCCCTTATATCTTAATGGATATAATACGTCTGGTTGGGCCTGGAATACAGACTCAACATGAAAGTACCGACGGTAGTATATTTAATGCAGTTAATTGTAATTCCTTGTAACCTTGCACTTTATGTTTCACTTCCAATTAACAATTATATCATTATTGGCTTATACGTGGTTACAGGTATACCCGAGGTGCATACCTCTACTCTGCCACTGCAGTCGCCATAGAGGTGTCGCTTAGCAACCACACGGATGACGTCATCGAGGGTGTGGAGTTGCGGGAGGGGAAACGGCAGGAGAGTGGGGTGTCTGTTGGTTCAATCGATCCGATCGGATCTATCGGAGCCGGCGAGACCCATCGGGTCATTCTGGGTGTCGACTACGGAGACACGACCCGCGCGGCAGCCCTCGAACTCCAAGTAGGGAGTCGACGTCACGCGGTCGCCATAGCGACCCCGGTGGGCGAGCAGCTGCGGCCCGGGGAGTCGATGGCCGCCGCGGAATTCGTCGCGGCTCGAGCCAAACTCGGTGGGATGAACGAAGTCCGGGTCCGTGTGGAGCGACACGGACTCGGTGCGGAGTCGGTTCGACGCCGTCTAGCGGACGCCGCGCACGTCGGTCCCGTTGTCGCCGATACCGGCGAGGTGCTCCGCTACGCCGGCCGCACGGTTTCCACGGCGACGTTGGTTCTGGTTACCTTGGCTACGGACGACGCGGGTGTGGAAGTGACAGTGAACTGCGAGCGGATGGTGGTGGGATCGATGTTACTGAAAGAGATTCGGTTGGCGTTAGAGAGCGCCCCGTAGCGGATGAGAGGTGAACTGGGGTTGTTTACCACAATTGTGCAGAGTCATTCCTTCTTAATTATACCGTAGTAATTGGGATAAACTGGACGAGAAGTCCTTAAAAATTATAACTATTATTATAAACATTTTGCAATCTTCCCTTTAGGTGAAGAATATCAAAGTTTATGAATTCCAGACGCCGATATTTTATTTGGAAATGGAGACTTTCACTGTATATAACTCTAGGTTATGATATCCGTGACATAAAGTATAACTTTATGCTGCGGGTGAGAACGCAGTAGAGGCCATAGGGCGTTTAATTATGAGTTAGGCACGTTACCGGTACAGGAAGACTAACAATTACTTTCATTTTAAAATTCCCAGCATTGTAATCTCTCCACCATGTCCTGGAATATAGTGTCGAGATTAATATATGTAAACTGTCGATATCCAAATAAAAATATCGATATCGTTACATATTTGGAATCCTTGCACGCACAGCTTTCACATTGCTACCAAGCGATCCAGCTATATCAAGCTACCAGCTATAAGGTATAATAATAACTGCAGTCCGAGTGGTGCAATATCGCAGGAGATACTTTCTTTTTTAAACGCTTGCAGCTAAAGATTGAAAGCAAAAATAAAAGTTCGGATTCACCCACGAAGTGGTCGGGAGATGAAACTATCTCTGTTACAACTTTCATGCATTCTCATTAAGATTTGTAGAAAATTGTGGGGGGTCCAGGTGCCTGAATAACGAGTGAACCACTATTTATTCCAGAACATGGTGTAATTAAGTGATAGATTATAGACTATAAGTAATAATAGTTTAATTATTATTCAAACCAGTTTATCCCAAACTCTATGTGTTTTACTATTTATAATATTTATTAGTGTAATAATTTATTTGTTGCTTAGATTTATTGTGCACAAAACAATTAATTAGATTTCGATTTGTCTTTCTCTCGCAAATGTTAACAAATTTAAAGGATTTAAGGCGGGTTAACCTCAGGAATATTAACAAATAGTCAGTCCTATAGAAAACAAATGAATTGTGTTCTTTTTATATTATTTGTAAAATGGAATGGTCTTCGATTCACATACTTACTGTATTGGTTGTCTCATGGATCTGGAATTATTATTGTCCTAATTCAGTGACATGGACGGACAGCTCACCTCCTGCCTAATTGTAATAATTTCGGGCATTCTTTTTTGCAACTTTCAAACGCCCATATCTCAGCCAGCTGTCTTAACGGTTGTAGCTAAAGATTGAAAGCGCCGGGGGGGGGGGGGGGGGGTCAGTTCATTGGATTTAAGAAAAATTATAATTCAGAATATTGTCTGGAGGAGTGTTCCTCTATGTGTAAGCCTGGGAATACTCATTAGTGATATTTTGGCAACAACAATCAGTAGTATTTATCATCCAATAAATAGTTAATTTAAAAGGTTTCTTAGCAACACAATTATTGTAATACAGTAGGAAATTATTTCCTTTTCAAAATAAATTGCAGTTTTATAATAAATGTTGCGCACAAATTAATTGTTTCTGTTAAGAAGCTTGTTTATATGTTTGACATGGAGATGTGTTGCATCTTCATATAATAAACTGGTAAAAGGATTTGATATACTTATACCTATAACTCTTATTTACCAATAACAGTATCGATTAGACCCATAGACCATGTCGATTAAATCACGCAGCCGTTGCTTCACCATCTGGGCCAACATGCGTATCCATGACTACCACTCTCCGCCAATGGGTGATGTTCTAATGGATATCGTTACGGGGGCTTACCTTAGAGACATATTGCATAGTTACACGGCCAAACCATTGCGTCGGCTGGATTCCATGGACGGGTTGACACAGACGCAGGTGCAGACTCGAGTGGAATGGGCCTTGGACGAGTTGAAGAGGTTCAAGATAGTTAGTGAAGAACTTAAGGTAAATAGTTTAAAAATAATTGTATATTTATAAATTTATTTTATTTACCGATTATTCTCTGCTTAAATATAAATTTATGGGCCCAGTGCCTTAAAGTTTAGGAAATAGTCCTGTCGTAACCCGATAGATCCTCTTTCTTATCTGTTTAGCTTTAAGACAGTGGAGGCGCCACACTAACTCCCAATGTAGAATGCACTCTCTACCCAACTATTTTCTTTTATTAGCCCAGCATGTCCGGTTTTCATTACACCGGGTCCCAACTGAAGCAAGTCCCTTACAATTAATAGCTGAACAAATATTTAGGTAGTACTGAGGGATTGTCACCCAAATTTATATTTATAAAAATATGTTTTGGGTGGCTGCAGCCACACCTTTGTCACACCAACTCAAACAAGTTGTAGGCCTATTATATCGGTAAATATAACCTGAAATCAAATTCTTTACATTATTATTTATATTCTGTAGGCCTACCTCATGGTTATAGACTATTAAGGATTCAAATTTAAATTTTAATCATTTTACAAATGTTTCTCATATGAACGACTGAATAGTAGGCTAGTTGCTCAAGATATAATATTATAAAATATTTCAGATAAAAGCTAAAATGTTCGCAATGCGAAGTCATGAGCAAATATTAACTTTACTCTGGGAATTGGTAAGCTATGATGTTGCGTTGCTATGGGAACGTATTGACTACCTACTCCTGGACTCTGACGAACTAATGACGTCAGCACCTTTTCGATGGGTCCCAAACCCTCCACCAGTTGTCGCGAAGAAGAAAGCAGTTCGAATGGATCAAACAACAGCCCTACTGACAGGTGAATAGAAAACAAAAGTATTCAATAAAACAACAGCCCTACTGGCAGTTCAATAGAAAACGAAAGTATTCAATAAAACAACAGCCCTACTGACAGGTGAATAGAAAACGAAAGTATTCAATAAAACAACAGCCCTACTGACAGGTGAATAGAAAACAAAAGTATTCAATAAAACAACAGCCCTACTGACAGGTGAATAGAAAACGAAAGTATTCAATAAACAACAGCCCTACTGGCAGTTCAATAGAAAACGAAAGTATTCAATAAAACAACAGCCCTACTGACAGGTGAATAGAAAACGAAAGTATTCAATAAAACAACAGCCCTACTGACAGGTGAATAGAAAACGAAAGTATTCAATAAAACAACAGCCCTACTGACAGGTGAATAGAAAACAAAAGTATTCAATAAAACAACAGCCCTACTGGCAGTTCAATAGAAAACGAAAGTATTCAATAAAACAACAGCCATACTGACAGGTAAATAGAAAACGAAAATATTCAATAAAACAACAGCCCTACTGACAGGTGAATAGAAAACAAAAGTATTCAATAAAACAACAGCCCTACTGACAGGTGAATAGAAAACAAAAGTATTCAATAAAACAACAGCCCTACTGGCAGTTCAATAGAAAACGAAAGTATTCAATAAAACAACAGCCCTACTGGCAGTTCAATAGAAAACGAAAGTATTCAATAAAACAACAGCCCTACTGACAGGTGAATAGAAAACGAAAGTATTCAATAAAACAACAGCCCTACTGGCAGTTCAATAGAAAACGAAAGTATTCAATAAAACAACAGCCCTACTGACAGGTGAATAGAAAACGAAAGTATTCAATAAAACAACAGCCCTACTGGCAGGTGAATAGAAAACGAAAGTATTCAATAAAACAACAGCCCTACTGGCAGTTCAATAGAAAACGAAGTATTCAATAAAACAACAGCCCTACTGACAGGTGAATAGAAAACGAAAGTATTCAATAAAACAACAGCCCTACTGACAGGTGAATAGAAAACAAAAGTATTCAATAAAACAACAGCCCTACTGGCAGTTCAATAGAAAACGAAAGTATTCAATAAAACAACAGCCCTACTGGCAGTTCAATAGAAAACGAAAGTATTCAATAAAACAACAGCCCTACTGGCAGTTCAATAGAAAACAAAAGTATTCAATAAAACAACACGTTCGTGGGGCCTTCGCGCAGCACGAGGTCCAGTTATGAGATACAAATTAAAATTAAGCGACTGTATCACAAAATCAGGTTTTGAGAAATTTACCCACACCACCAATCAATCAAAGAAAGGGGGACAGTACGTGTTCACCCCTTTTAATCCCCCCCCCCCCCCCCCCCCACCCTTCTCAACCACCAATACATAACCGTGACATCTACCACCCACGGAAGGGTAGAACGAACTTATTTCCAATC
>JAUCBJ010003739.1:0-11367 GCA_032718475.1 Nemertoderma westbladi
CTCAGTTTACTGACGTTTTCCAGAGTGGCAATTGTCAAGTAACGTTTATAGCTTGATCTTCAAAGCGATATACCCCTATTTTTGAAAATTCTTGTCCCAAAAGGTAACACCTATAGGTTTTTATGGGATTCTATAAACTAAATTTCTTATTTGAAAGGAAAATCTTCGAGAAGTTGAACATTCAAGATTTTACGAAAAAATAAAAAACACAACCGGAGATATGGCTGGTGTTATGTGCGAGTCGATTATGTCAATTAGGATTGTCCCATGTGTAACGCCAAGTGCACTGCTTTACCATCTCTAGAATCAGTTCTAACAAACGTGATATGAAGATTCAAATATCAGCAGATAGCCAAGTTCTTGGTCTTTTGCGTGAGTAATCATTTGTGGCAACAATTGACTATGGAATAGACTTTAGTTGCTTTGACATTTATCAGCATGAGCTTTGTCCCACCTGTAACAAATGCCTGTAACACAAAAAATTGTTACACGGCGGGACGTCCCACGTGTAACATGTACATCAATGTATTATACGGGTTGAACCGGTACACAGCTCTCTGGGTTCCAGCTATGAACTTTTAATGGTAGTTTATGACCTCAATATAAAGATTAACATAATTTGGAGTTGTTGAAATTGATACAGGGAATAAAAGTTTCAATTTTAGAATAAGATCTTTCAATGTGGTTCATATAGTCAATAATTAATGAATTATACGAATCTAAGGCCATGCTGGAAACCAAATTTAAATATGTAAAATCAATTCATAATTTAAAGGTTCTCCACTGAATTTAATAAATAAACAAAAAATAAATGACAAAAAAAATTGAAAGCGATGGTCCCAGTTTCAGAAAATACTGGTAAAACTGAATGGAACACTTAATACAATAAATACCACAACTAAATATACAGTACCGGTACTTGTTTATTAAATAGGTGAATTTAACTGCATACAAATAGAAACCAAAGCGACTAATACAGATAAATTACCAATGGGGAAAGTAAGAGTGATAATGACGCCATATTGATAACTGACATTAAAGATTACAAACTTATGTAGCCATTGTGCAAATAGGTCAATAAATTGAGGGAAATTTTATGAGGTATATATAGTAGAAAAAATATACTAAACATTAGTTAGTAATGGCTTGGATAGTTAGCATAGGAGTAACGAAACGACCACAGATACAATGATGTATTGCAGCCGCGGCAATTGGCTCTGCATGCAGTGTTCGCCCCCACGGCAAAGTAATTAAAACATACTACATTAACCAAGTTGGTGTTAAGGTAATCTAAGTATTATATATTTAGTATAACTTGCAATTAATACGTACAGCATTAGGGGTCCTACGGCTGAAGTTCATAACACGTTCGTGTGGCCTTCGCGCAGCACGATGATGAGCCTTTGCGTTGCTTGATATACTAAAGGTGATCCAAGTTTGGTTCCATTTTACCAATAAGGGTTCCATTTTACCAATAAGGGTTCATTAATAAGGGCCCAATTTATTGGGGTTCAAACATTTCCAACGACGGCAGACGGCCCACTAATGAATTATGCCGCTACACAAAGGCTCACCTAGTCTCCGCATCTCGCCCCACATCAGCCAATAAGAACCAAGTTAAAATAATAACAATAAATAACGCCTCTCCTTTAAGAAATGTTAAGTGAAGTAAATTCAAACAAACTAGAGAACTAGACAGCACAACACATACCGATCTCGTATATATATCTAACATAAATAAATATAAGACGTTCCTTTTATTATAATACAATTACTATATGTCGCGATATATGCATTCAGAATCGAAGTTAAAAGCACCGAAAAAGCAACAACAGAACCTCGCAGCATAAAGCAAGCATACTGCTGTGTAGGTGAACCAAGGAAAAACCCTGTAAAAAATTGATATTTTACTAAAAATAACAAATATAATACATTATGGGAAACACATTTACATTACAGTACCCTTACTGGATGCCGTGTATCTTAATAAATACTTAAATATTATGTTTAGATTTCTATTTACAAGAATTATATGTTAATTTTGGATCTGGACTTTACAGACTTACAAGTTTTCTGAAACATGGTATAGTACGGTAACTAAGAAGAAGAACTAACTACTTTTAATAACAATTGGAATTTAAAACTAATATTTTTTAACAAACTCCACTTCTTCGGGGTTTTCTTGGTGCTCTACTACACCGACGTCACAATCTTATCACAATATCTACTAGACTGACAGCTCGCCCGAAGAGACAGGGAGGGGGGGGGGGGGGGAACTCGCCGCAAAACCCGCCTTGGCGAAATAATATTAGTTTAGGGAAAGGAGCAGGTTACAGTGGCACATTATTTTAACGTCCTCATTGCGTAATCCAGCACAATTACAAATAGTAATGGTGCTAATGTGTCACCTTGCAGTACGCCAGCCAGGATTGAGAAAAACCCACTTTCACCATCTGGTGAGAGTACCTGCGCTTCTGTGTCACAATATAACAATCCAATGCCAGCAACAATTACTTCTGGTATTCCATAAACTCTTAGGATTTCAAGCATTTTACCTCTGTGGATGGAGTCGAATGCCTTCTTGAAGTCCACAAAAGTCATGACTGCGGGGAGATTCTTTGACTTAATTCCTTCAATCAGCCTCCATAGTGCAAGTATCTGAGCTATTGTTGATCTACTTGGTCGAAATCCGTTTTGGCTCTTACGCAGTAGTTTCTCTATGTGATGCCTAATCCTATATAGAATCATTTTATTGTATATTTTGGAAGCTACCACAAGCAGACAGATCCCACGATAGTTGGTTGGTATACCGAGGTCTCCTTTCTTGGGGAGAGGCTTTAGTTGACCTTCACCACCAAATTGGTGGTGGCTTTTCCCCTTTTAACATCCGGTTGCAAACATTCAATAATGGTCTATTTAGCACTCCGGTTTTCCATACCTCCGACATATTTGCCAAGTTTCCACTTAAAGGGATAATTATACAAGGAAATGGTGTAATGGTTTCTTTTTGGTACATTTCTGACTCAGAGGTTTATCAATGGGATACTTGAAATGGCTAATAATGACCTTCGATTAAACTCGACTAATCGAAAACGACATTTTTCAATTCTCGTAGGAGCATCTAGTCTCTACAACCTGTATGGGTCGATATTCAGTTACGCAGGGGGTCTATGAATGGAATGCTCCGATTGGCTAATAATGAACCTTGTTTACATTAGAATAATCTAAAACGAATCTTGTCCGTCCTCCAAGGAACTCCCACACTCTGGGCGGGGGGGTCTTGGAATGAGCCTCTCTGATTGGCTAATATTAAACCTCGTTAATACTCGAATAATCTAAAACGAAATTCTCAATTATTGCTACGAACATAGCTCACCATGTATTCTGTACACTTGGGGATGGTCGATATAATATGTACTGTGTATGTACATTCTCGGGTCAAACCCATGTGTAGCTAATCTTTTGTTGTTAAAACAATGTAATAAACTGAATAATTTTTGACTGGACGGATACCCCCCCCCCCCCCCCCCCCCCACCTAATTCCTCTATATCTTAAAGATCATATGAAATTAAAAATTAAATATTGACTGACCTCTGGAATTCTCATTGGCTCCACCAGAACTTATATTTTTGCTTTCAATCTTAGCTAGGCGTTTGTAAAAGTTATTGCACCAGTGTTATACACACCTTATAGCGGCTTGTGATGGTGCCGGTACTGACGGAAACGTGTCGTTGCAAGGATTCCAGTAATATAATCTGAATTTTGTTGATAAATTTCTGAGATATTTATTGTATTGGCGTTTTAATGTTGCATGAGGCAATGGCAATGTTATTCGCGGCAATTTTTGGAGACAATCAACGTACTTTTACCAGCAGCCGTCGCTCAGTTTACTGACGTTTTCCAGAGTGGCAATTGTCAAGTAACGTTTATAGCTTGATCTTCAAAGCGATATACCCCTATTTTTGACAATTACTTGTCCCAAAAGGTAACACCTGAATTCACCAAAAGGTTTTTATTTGGATTCTATAAACTAAATTCTTATTTGAAAGGAAAATCTTCGAGAAGTTGAACATTCAAGATTTTACGAAAAAATACAAAACACAACCGGAGATATGGCTGGTTTTATACGTGCGAGTCGATTATGTCAATTAGGATTGTCCCATGTGTAACGCCAAGTGCACTGCTTTACCATGCTCTAGAATCAGTTCTAACAAACGTGATATGAAGATTCAAATATCAGAAGATAGCCAAGTTCTTGATCTTTTGCGTGAGTAATCATTTGTGGCAACAATTGACTAAGGAATAGACTTTAGTTGCTTTTACATTTATCAGCATGAGCTTTGTCCCACCTGTAACAAATGCCTGTAACACAAAAAATCGTTACACGGCGGGACGTCCCACGTGTAACATGTACATCAATGTATTATACGGGTTGAACCGGTATACAGCTCTCTGGGTTCCAGCTATGAACTTTTAATGGTAGTTTATGACCTCACTATAAAGATTAACATAATTTGGAGTTGTTGAAATTGATACAGGGAATAAAAGTTTCAATTTTAGAATAAGATCTTTCAATATGGACCATATAGTCAATAATTAATGAATTATACGAATCTAAGGCCATGCTGGAAGCCAAATTTAAATATGTAAAATCAATTCATAATTTAAAGGTTCTCCACTGAATTTAATAAATAAACAAAAAATAAATGACAAAAAAAACGGAAAGCGATGGTCCCAGTTTCAGAAAATACTGGTAAAACTGAATGGAACACTTAATACAATAAATACCACAACTAAATATACAGTACCGGTACTTGTTTATTAAATAGGTGAATTTAACTGCATACAAATAGAAACCAAAGCGACTAATACAGCTAAATTACCAATGGGGAAAGTAAGAGTGATAATGACGCCATATTGATGATAACTGACATTAAAGATTACAAACTTATGTAGCCATTGTGCAAATAGGTCAATAAATTGAGGGAAATTTTATGAGGTATATATAGTAGAAAAAATAGACTAAACATTAGTTAGTAATGGCTAGATAGCATAGGAGCAACGCAACGACCACAGATATAATGATGTATTGCAGCCGCGGCAATTGGCTCTGCATGTAGTGTTCGCCCCCACGGCAAAGTAATTAAAACATACTACATTAACCAAGTTGGTGTTAAGGTAATCTAAGTATTATATATTTAGTATAACTTGCAATTAATACGTACAGCATTAGGGGTCCTACGGCTGAAGTTCATAACACGTTCGTGTGGCCTTCGCGCAGCACGATGATGAGCCTTTGCGTTGCTTGATATACTAAAGGTGATCCAAGTTTGGTTCCATTTTACAAATAAGGGTTCATTAATAAGGGCCCAATTTATTGGGGTTCAAACATTTCCAACTACGGCAGACGGCCCACCAATGAATTATGCCGCTACACAAAGGCTCACCTAGTCTCCGCATCTCGCCCCACATCAGCCAATAAGAACCAAGTTAAAATAATAACAATAAATAACGCCCCTCCTTTAAGAAATGTTAAGTGAAGTAAATTCAAACAAACTAGAGAACTAGACAGCACAACACATACCGATCTCGTATATATATCTAACATAAATAAATATAAGACGTTCCTTTTATTCTAATACAATTACTATATGTCGCGATATATGCATTCAGAATCGAAGCTAAAAGCACCGAAAAAGCAACAATAGAACAACGCAGCATAAAGCAAGCATACTGCTGTGTAGGTGAACCAAGGAAAAACCCTGTAAAAAATTGATATTTTACTAAAAATAACAAATATAATACATTATGGGAAACACATTTACATTACAGTACCCTTACTGGATGCCGTGTTCGTGTATATCTTAATAAATACTTAAATCTTATGTTTAGATTTCTATTTCCAAGGATTATAATATTATATGTTAATTTTGGATCTGAACTTTACAGACTTACAAGTTTTCTGAAACATGGTATAGTACGGTAACTAAGAACTAACTACTTTTAATAACAATTGGAGAAATAATATCAATTTAGGGAAAGGAGCAGGTTACAGTGGCGCGTTATTTTAACCAAAACAATAAACTAAACACAATAGAACAGGTTGCAGTTTTATTTTTGAGAATAATCAGCTGTTATTTGCGTCGAATTTCCCCCGGAGAGGGATGAATTTTTATTGCGTCCAGTTCCCCCCCCCCCCCCCCCCCCCCCCCATCTGCGCCCGAATGCCAAAACCAGGTTTGTATTTAGGAGACATCCAGTCTGTATGGGGCCTTTCATAGTTCTTACAAATATTTATGTTTAATTTGGCCGAAAATAACGGAAAGCGTCTTCACTTCATCCATGAAAGTTAAACTTTATGCTAAACAAATATAGTAGGTAGGTATAATAATAAATAGATAGATAGCACACATTCACATCAATTACATATATAATTATATAGAGATGGAACACAAAACACACAGAACACGCATGGAATAAAGATGGCGACATGGAATACGTCGTACATAAATAACATACATTCACCCGTATTATATAGTAAAATAAATAGGGTACTGTAATTTATATCTGTTTCAACTACCAGTTTTTAGAAATTTTATTTTAAATGGGTTTAGGAGAGGTTAAAAATATAATTGGCGTTGCCAAATTTACTAATAAGAAATTTATTCATAGCAAAAGGTCGCCGTTTCAAACTTAACCCAGGTCAAAAATTCGTATATACCGGTATATTATTTATTAATAATACGTAATTTATTATAATAATTAATTAACAACTGAAAAAACCTGGAATTAAAACCTGTTGTCATAATAAGCACGCCCGATTAATCTAATCTACCTAATTAACAACAATAGGAAAGGAAATATATATCTACCAATTACGTATATATTGCCGTCATCTTATCTATAACGTAATATTTATTTAAATCGACCTATTCATATAACCAAATTTGTGATAAATAATATAGATAGATTAGATTATAGATAAATAAGATAGATTTTTCATACAGACTTATCTTATTTATAATAATAAATCGGCAAGTAATACAATGAGTTATAACATAAAATTAAGGAACCTGCCACTACCCATTTAAAAATAACTGAAGAATACCGATTATTTTGCGGAATTGAGATCCCAGGGTTTGTAAGTAGGCTAAACGATGTTATCACTTATGATAAAAGGATATTGAGAATTATATTTTATTAAAAACAATTATTTCACACCTGAACGGCGGTTACTTTTGGAGTAAAAACGTATTCGCAAACATTATATTAACAATTTGTAGGAAACATTAGAACTATTAATTATTTAACCTTTTAACAACTTTTTACGGTAGAGTATATTAAATTAAATTCTGCCGCATAGGTATTATATATATATATATATCATAGATAGCAATATAGGTCAATACCGCAAGTCAGTCTATTTCTCATGAGGATTTGGGGACTCCTAAATTTCGAGACGGATTTAAACTAATGTTAATAAAAAGTAGAAATTCTAATTAGTTATTAGAAACTGGGCCTCCTAACTGTTAGTAGGCCCATTCATTAATTGCATTATTATAGAATTGTAGATACCAGAATTACCCAGGTAATAATTACAATTTTATAATAATTGTGATTAAAACTTCTTCAAAAAAAAACAAATAAATCACCAAAATTAACGAAAATTCAATGTGGCGAAGCGTAAGCGATAATTCCCCCTTAAACTACACACAAGAGTTCTTCAGTCTGTCAGTAGTACAAGTACGAGAGTACCGGCACGGTCTGACGGTACTTAGTACACAAGTGGAGTTTTAATAACATAAATCCGATAAGATACCACGTTGGGTGAGGTCACAAAATAAAACGATTTAATTTAAATTTTGAATATAGTTCTTTAGTATAATACCAAACGGACAGCCAGATCGGACATACACCTACTGCGAGATTGATTGGCAGGTCGGGACTCAGCAGCAACCCCCGCCCTGGTTGGATCCGGCGATGCCCTGCCCCGAACTCGGCGTGCTGGTTTGGGGACCCAACTTTATCCCATTAGCCTCGTTATTAATATCGAAAACACCCTCTTGAATCTTTTCGTAGATTTCCTTGGCGGTGTTAATGAAAGCCTCCTCCACGTTGGCTGCCGTTTTTGCGGAAGTCTCCAAAAATACCAGTCCGTGTTCCGCTGCGAATTTCTCGCCTTCTTCACGTTTAACTTCTCTTCGCGATTCCAAATCGCTTTTATTCCCAATCAACATGATGACCATGTTGGAGCTGGAATGTTGTCGCGCGTCGTCTAGCCAGACGGTGAGGTGGTTGAAGGTGTCCCGTCTGGTTATATCGTAAACGAGCAACGCCCCAGCGGCACCCCGGTAGTAGCTGCGAGTAATCGAGCGGAAGGATTCCTGGCCCGCCGTGTCCCATATCTGTAGTTTTACCTGTTTCCCATCGATGGTTATCATTCGGGCGCCGAACTCTACGCCGATAGTGAGGTCATGGACAGGTTGGAAACGCTTATCCGTGAACTGGAGAAGGAGACACGATTTTCCCACTCCCGTATCACCGATTATTATATACTTAAATAGATATGCGTAAGACATTTTACCAGTTTCTGATGTACAGTTTTAATGCTGCGATTGCTGATTGCCGGTCACCGGTAATATAGCTGTATGGTAGGCCTAGTACAGTACTGTACAGCTGTAGTACGTACCGTACATGTATCAGTGTAGTCTGGTTCTGGTAGTACTAGTACTGTAGTAGCACGTAGCAGTAGGCCTGCTATAGCTGTATAGTCTGATAGTACTGTAGTAATAGGCCTACTGCTTGTTAACCAGTTAAAGGAGCAGGTCAGCAGGTTACCAAAAAATGGTTACAGCTGTACCTGCAGTCCTGTGTACAGAGGCGAGTTGAAAGGAACCAAAACAATAAACATATAGACGAGTGTTCGGAATATTGTAGTTCTGTAGTTTGTAGAATAGGGTAAGATACCCCTATTCCGGACATTGCAAATTCCGGACAACCGACTCAAATTCCGGACAAACCACTTATTCAACACAAATTATACCACGAAAATTAAGAATTCTGCGGTTTTTCTGTAACCTGTCTGCTGGTCTGACTGTATTGCATTGCGTTACTTTTATTACTGAATTGAGCATTGAGTAGTAGATTATTCCTAAATGTATAACAGTATAAAGGGCCCTCAGAATAGGATAGTCAGTTATATAAGGCCTGACTTTTGCTATATACAGCTATTGCTACCGGTATGCTATACACCATGTCCCGTAATGTAGTGTCATTTGCTGATGACACGGACCCCCCCTCCCCCCCAGATTTTTCTACAAATCTTTATTATATTGCTTGAAATTTGACACACCACTAGTTCCACTCACCCTCGATTAACCCCATGAAACAGGAATTTTCGATTTTGTCTTTAAATTTTTTTTATAGGCGTTTTAAAAAAGTGTCTTTTGCGAAATCACACCCTCCGTATCGTGGACATTCTTCACATTAGTCGTAATTTTTTTAATATCATTATAAAGCTTGCCTTGCAAGGATTCGAAATATGTAACAATATCTAAATTTCGTTGAGAAACAACTGAGATATATGACTATATGAGTTCAAAGATTGCAAGAATTATCGTTCGCTGGAGGCCATTTATTCAATGTAATAAATACACAATGTTCTGGAACATTTCTACGCAATATATATATTAGATAGGAATGCCGCTGTTGCCAACCAACTTATAAAATAGGCTAAATAACACATTATAGAATTTAATAATTACATGTATAAAAGTAAAAGTAAATTTGGCTGTATCTTGTTTATTTTTAATTTGTTTAGTTTAATTTAGTTGAGAAATAGAGTGAATCTGAGTCTCTGAGATTTATATATATAATATATTAAATTATTATCAACTCATCGCCATCATACGCAATTCATCAGTCCCCTGGCTGCTAGAAATTTGTACCTTAAGTACAATTTTATTGGTGAATGTGAGACAAGAAGGGAACCCGAAGTCTTATCTCTCTTGGCTCTTAAGGTCCAGGGAAGGGAGGGTGACACTCCTCTCTACTGTTCTAATGGGTTTGTGTAGGCCTACTGAATAATATTCTACACAGAATGAGTCCTGGACTTCTGTGATCTGGCGTTTTACAGTGATTGAAAGTTATACTGCATAAATATGGATAGACAGAAAAACGAACAGAAAGACAGACAAACGAACAGACAGACAAATGACAGGTTGGTTTACAAATTATTGACATTACCGAAGTGTGTTTGCTTAGAAATTCAAAACAAAAATTGGAAAATTGTATGAATTCAGACTTTCATGATCTAGTGTTTTTAAGTGGTGGAAAGACAAACAGACAGGTAGACAACTGAACAGACCCCCCCACCCCACCCCTTGACAACATGGCAGCATGGTGATACATGTATTCCTGCATTCGGGTCTTAGGCACCTTTCTATAATGTAAACTATGGATTTTTATAGCAAATAGACTAATAGACAGTAAGGGAAAATACCCCGAATCGGGGCATAGAGGCAAACCCCGATTCTGGGTTTTGTAATGCCCCGATTCTGGGGTCTCCCATAGACATTTTTTCTCCTTAATTTCCGCATGTGAAGATTTTAATTCCGCAATTTCGTTTTAACATATTCGAATACACATTTATATGTTCTACAAATAAGAAAACTTTGGAGTAATAATGAAATCTTCCGGCTTCAATATTGTACCGGAAAATCTAATGTAAATTGTACCCCGAATCAGGGTATCCAGGACTCCCTGTACCCCGAATCGGGGCTTGCGATATTTTCATACAGCCTGCAGAGCACCGATTCGGGGTCAATATTTTCTAGTACACCGATTCAGGAATTCAATTTTCTAGAAAATACACCGAATCGGCTCTTTTTTTCCACTCAGACTCCGATTCGGTGTATATTTTCTAGTCGTTATTTATATTTTTCAATGGATTTTCCTGATGTAATTTATATTTTAATTAGAATTAATATTATATAAAGTAACAAATTAATTAAAATATTTAATATATTTGCGATGCGAGTATATTTGGTGATTTCATATTGTATTATTGTTAGTTATTATACGTACTTTGTCATTGTAATTAATGTATACTACGTTTTAGTGCTTATTGTTAGACAAATTGCAATTATATCTATATATAATATTATGTGCTATGATGTAATATGATGTACTATAATAATATTATAACTTATAATACTATAATAATAATATACTGACAGTCCATGTGTTAACTGGGATGGCTCTCCTAATGTCTGTCTCAGTAGGCAATGGAGAATAGTGTGTGCTATGGAAAGTATTAAGTAATAACGAACCTGCCTTTTTGTACGAAGTTGGAGGCTGAAAGAAAT
>JAUCBJ010003740.1:0-20224 GCA_032718475.1 Nemertoderma westbladi
GGTCTCTAAGAAAAGAGCTTTCGAATGAGCCAAAACGAACGCCGTACGACCACTAGAACTGGAGATTATACATTTTGAAGATCTCAGATGACCGATAAGTCTATTCCGTCTAATCCTGTAAAGACCGCAGAATCGCTTATTCGAGTCCCGTCTTCATTCCGGAGACTTGAAGTTGTCTTATAAACTGATCAGTAGGTCCAATCAATAATCATAAAAAAAATACCTTCTTAATTAAAATTTTGTGCTCTTTCTCGTGGAGTCATCCAATTAGCACCACTGGGCACAGAAAACGGCAGAAATTGAATGCAAACCCCAAACTTCATCTCCTTTACCGATATCATGATGTACCGGAGCCAGTATCTTCTATCCCAGATATCTCGAAAACGAAGCAAGATATGGGAAAACGGTTTCTATATTTGGATTCAGCATGAAATTCTGCATCAGATAGGTTAATTTCAAAAATTCGACTTTTTGGTCAGAAAATGCGCTACCCCCCCCCCCCCCCCCCCCCCCCCTTAAGAAATTCGGATCGTACTTTACATTTTGAGATTTTGAGTATTTAGATCTAAGTAGTTGTATCAGGTGTTTATCTGAAGATGATGACAGATGATCTAGGAAGCAATCAATTGTCTCCCTAAGAATTTGTATGGTTTGGTGCTGTAGTGCATTCAACATGTCATCCTGTACCTGTGTAATAGGTAGTAGGTAGTAGGTAGTTTAAAGCTCATCTATCCCATCCTAGTAGACATGTACCGAACAACAAGAGTCCCACAAGAAATGAAAACAAATAAGTTGGTGCCAGTTCCCAAGAAGGGCAACCTAACACTCTATGGTTCTTTTCGGGGAATCTCATTGATCTCGATTGCTGCAAAGCTATACAATAGGATTCTATTAAATCGCATCAGGGATCCCATTGAGAGACTGCTCCGTGGAAATCAGAATGGGTTCCGTAAAGGTCGTGGGACCATGGAGCCCATTTTGGCACTTAGAAGGATAATTGAAGAGTTATCAAAAAAGAAAGACAGGCATCTGGCTGTTATTTTTGTTGACTTCTTCAAGGCCTTTGATTCAGTCTCTCGCTCACGTATGTTCAGCATACTTTCATTATATGGGATTCCTGATGAAATTATTGCAGCAATCAGATCAGTATACGATGGTTCGACAACATTTGTGTCTACTGTTGATGGTGACACAGAACCATTTGAAGTGTTATGGGGCGTCCTCCAAGGAGACACACTTGCACCATTCTTGTTCATTATTGTGGTTGACTATGTTCTACGTATGTCCTTAGATCATTATAATGATGATGGGGTGATGATAACTCCACCTACTGGCTCCAGAAGTCGAGGAAATCCTGCCAAGTACCTAACTGATCTAGACTTTGCTGATGACTTAGGAGTACTCTCAGAATCATTAGAGGGAGCCCAACGGCTCCTCAGCTCATTAGAACATGCTGCTTCTAGTGTTGGTCTTTTTATTAACTCCAGAAAGACCAAAATTCTGACAGTTAACTTTGAAAGTCCTCAGCAAGTCTCTGATCGGATGAGCATAAGCTCAAAGGATGGTATGCTTGAGCATGTGGACGACTTCTGTTACCTGGGATCATGGATCCGGAAGTCAGGTGAGGACCTTCGAATACGTAAGGGAAAGGCATGGGCAGCCTTGAATAGGCTTTCCAGGATTTGGAAGTCACCGAGAATTAATCGGAAACTTAAGGTCCGATTATTTAGAGCAGCAGTAGTTCCAGTACTCCTCTATGGGAGTCCATGCTGGGCTCTAACTGCTGAGGACACCAAATCTCTGGATGGCACATTCACAAGAATGCTACGCCGGGTTCATTGTGTCAAGTACAATGCACACATCTCCAACCAGACACTATATAACATTGGAGGTGTCTCATTGGTTCCCCCAAGCTTGACACTAGAACAAAATCGCCTCCGCTTTGCAGGACATTGCTTTCGCCGTGAAGACCAGCCAGTGCATAATCTTGTACTTTGGCAGCCTCATGGAGTGAATAAGCATGGTGGACAGCCCATGACTTTCTTGAGACGCATCTTAAAGGACACTGGCCTTGAAGATGCGGATGATCTAGCAAATGTCATGGGTGATAGGGAGTCGTGGCGGTGCAATTTTGTTGACAAGCCGGCACAGCATTCTTAAAAATGCAGCTGCAATGCAGCATGCCGATCCTAGTAGTAGTAGTGTAATAGGCACAGGTCTTATTTTAGGTATTGCTGTCTTCACCAATGTATACTCCAAACTCTCAATGAACCTTCTATACCCTTCCTCTAGGAAATAATAATCTAATCCCAAGAATCTTAGCACCAGATATATCTTGCTGAGAGCTAATAACAAAATGTGACTGCTGAAGTAGAGCTCTGTATTCTACTACCATTTCACTCAGGTCTACATTGTTTTGATACTTGACGTCTGGACATTGCAGGATCTATTTTTCCTGTATTGGTAAAGAGAGTTCTCCTCACTTCATGTGAAAAATTGAGAGTCCGATATCCTGTCATCCAGAGATTTCAAAGAGATTTTAACTTTTTGTGAACTTCTTCTAATTTGTAATCGAGAGCCTCACCTCTAAAGTCCACGTTACTTGTATAGGAATCGTTTTCATAAAAGTTTCGAACTGTAGGAGTCATCTGAATCTTTTGTGAAAAGTAGTGAAGGCAAATTCCTTGATAAATATAATTTGTATGAGAAAAAAACACTGGAGCAAACTTAAACAGGAAACCATCCAAGGCTAATGAGTTGTAGTGGCGCAAAGCTTGTTTAAACAATTTCATGGATAATAAGGGTCCGTAAGTCCACTTAAAAAGAAACTTTAGAGAAGGATTACTTGTACTATTGGCCCAACTAATAATGTTTTCAAGGGTAATACTATCTATATTATTGTTTGATGCGCCATTTTGATGTTGTTCATTCATCATTTCAGAAATTGCTAACCGTAATAATTCCTTAAAATTGCCTACTATTATTACATCATACGACTCTTCCATTTTATGGTGATCAACTGAGTTGTAAAACATACTAATTGCCTTTACAGATTTATAACCTGCAATCTGTGTCACAGAAGCTTTCACAAAAGGTACCCACAATACCCTAGTTAGCGTTTTTATCATTATATGATGTACGTGACCAAATCCAGGCTTTAATAATATATGTTTCAGCAGATTGTTATCTTGCTTTATAATGGGGTGCGCGAAATGGTATGGCAACCCATCCATAACTGCAACTATCCATTTCCTGTCATAGTTAACGAACTCACTTACCAGTTTATTCAACATGTCAGTAACAGCACTCACAGATCCAGGATCCCCTTCATATGGGTCATGAATTTTAAATTTTACATTCGTCTCATTGATGAGTACAGCAGATCCGCCCACATATTCATATTTCTCACTCTTCCACTTAGCAACTGAATTTGCAGATGAAGAGCCACCACCACTCTTGATTCTAATGTACTCTTCAACATTATCTGATTGGCTGCATTCCGCCTTTACCTCATCCAGTAGCTTGGCAAGAAACATTTTTCTTGCATCATTACAAACTCGTTCTAATTGGGAAGTGTACTGGTTAATGAAACTTGTAATTTCTGCTGAATTTATAACAAGTTGTTGAAGAGCACTGTATTGCACAGGCTCTGGGCATTTGTGTAGCATACTTACAACACTTGTCGTTTTTGAGATGGTAACACCTCTATAAAAAAGAAGAGTACGGTTATACACCAACACCCTGGTAAGCCTAATGATAAATCAGAAATATGGACTACAGAAACAACTATATATCATTATAACAACTATATAGGCATAGGGCTTAATGTATATATATTAATAGCAACTGTATATCATTATAAAAACGATATATACTGGTATTAATAAATCTTAACTTACTTAACAACAAACTTATTCAATATAATAACATATATATATATAAAGATATATATGATATCCATCTGCTCAAGCTAACCTGTAAATTACATGGTAAGTTTTAGAGTACACTTGATTATTGTCCACAGCCACTTGAATATCTCCAGTTTCTCTGGAACTGTAAGGTACTTGAACAGCCATATCATCGATCATCTTCTGAATTAATGTTACACTTCCATTTGGACTACCTGCACTATTTATATATGTAGATGTCTTGCAGTGGTTAATAACATAAGCATTAAAAGCTTGTTGGAACGATAGTGGACCAATAAAATACGTGACTGATACGTTGCACAGGAACTCAACAGTTTTTACAATTTGAAACTTTATTTTCACGTTGGCAGTGTCCACCTCACTTGAATCTAATTCAGCCAAGGAGCAGCGAAAATTTAGCACAGGCTTGTCGATTAATGGGATAATATTATCCACTAAAGGAAACTCCTTATTTTCCTTTTAGCGAACCAGCAGTGCGAATAATTGACGTCTTTAGATTATTGTCAGGTATGTAAGGTGGACTTGTTGATGGCTGATCGATGTCCATTCTAGTAGGTCTACCTTGGGCTGATTCAGTAGCTTTAAATCTTTTTGTTACTTTGGCATATTCAGCAACCCCATAATCATAACATTTGTGACAAATATAAGATGACTTTTTTGACATTTTACCGGTTATTGTTGGGTCACGAATTTTGCCGCCTACCAGACCGGAGCCGGGTAAGGAAGATTGCGCCTGGAGCCGGTCCAGAGCCAGACCGGGTCTGTAAATAGGCCTTACAGCCTCATGTCATGCAAACTTTGGCCTTACGCTTACAGCCTTATGTCATGCAAACTGTCATGTAGGTTCTGTACAGACAGACAGACAGACAGAGCAGCAGAAGTTAGTTAGGTACCATAACTTACTAACTTAGGTCAGTAGGTAGGCCTACACCGGACCGGTGCTGTCCCACTGCCAGACTGCTGACCGCTGTAAACTCTCAAACAGATACTGCATACCAGCATACACGGTGACGGAGGTACTGCATACCCAGATACCAGCATACACGGTGACGTAGGTACTGCATATGCATACCAGCATACACTGTGACGGAGGACCTGAATTTACTGCTTACTAGCATAGGCCTACACGGTCTGACGGTGACGGTACAGTACATACACTGCATACATATTTCCCAATTTCTTCATTTTTTGCTCTGCAGGACATGTAACTTTTTACCGGAGCTCCGGCAAATATTTTCAATAGTATGTACATCATTGTCCAGAATAGGGTGTTTCCCTTCACTTCTATGGGGCTTTCTATTATTCCTACCTGTCCCAAATACGTTGTGTATTGATTTCCAACCTGTCCAAAATAGGGGCATCCAATCAAATCATCATATGACCCAACTCCTCGTCATCGGACCAATACCAACATTCCTAAAGTTAGGCATCTCCCTTATTGGCTATATAATGTAAAGGTTAATGGAAAATTCCACTGATATATAATCCAAGTGTCAACTACGAATCCGGGGCTCATTATAACAACCTATACTGGACAGAGCAACGTATTTGGGACAAGTGCTGGTTGAGGTATATGTACAGTGGAAATTCCCATTCTAAATAAGGGCATTTGGAATACTTGTTCCCTAGTTATGGTTAAAGATATACCGTGGGTGCCTTGCAAATGGCCTGTAAGACTGTGATGCATTATAGGCTATAGTGTCATCATAGTCACATTATTTAATTTCATGTTGTGCAAATTATTCATATTGTGCAATTTATTCATGTTGTGCAATTTATTCATTGTGCAATTTATTCATGTGGTGAAATTTATTCACTTATAATAAATCTAAATACATTTGTATAATAATAATTAAATTACAATCAAATTAGTTATATCCCAACCTCCTCCCCCAGACTCAACTTCATCCCAAATAGTCCTTAATAAGTATTAAATTTGACTCAAATAGGTTGTTTGTGTCCCATATATAGGGTGTTTGTGTCCCGTATAGGGTGTGAAGTGCTTATAATGAATTCAAATAGTTTCGAAATGTAATGGAATAATCAAAAGAATATAGAATTCACTATCATAGCTTTCATTTAAATTTGTCCCAAATAGGTTGTTTGTGTCCCATATAGGGTGTTTGTGTCCCTTATAGGGTGTTTGTGTCGCAAATAGCGTGTAACTTTCTCAAAATGATTTTAAATAATTTCTAAATCTCATGGAATACTCAAAAGAATATAGAATTCACTACCATAGCTTTAATTTCAATTTGTCCCAAATAGGCTGTTTTTGTCCCATATAGGGTGTTTGTGTCCCGTATAGGGTGTGAATTGCTTATAATGATTTCAAATATTTTCTAAATGTAATTGAATACTCAAAAGAATATAGAATTCACTATTCGGTGTCGATTCGGTGTCGTCGGTTAGTAGGAACCCCAGCAAACGGGGGAAAATTAGTAGGACAGAGAGGCAACGGGAGTCCATCGCGACTGATAAGTCCGCTACATCCTCCATGAAAGGATGTTAGACGGGTGTTAGAGATAGATCTGGCATGTCAACTAGACATTGTCGTGCTGGATCAAAAGGAACTGGAAAGGCAGTTGGATGAGGGAACTGCGTTGTTAGAGAGGGAGAGAGAATTAGCGAGAGAGTGTAAAGAGAGGGCCGAGAGGGTGGCGAGAAACTATAGGGAGCGGGAGGAAAGGGAGGTGAACGAGTGTAGAGAGCGAGAGGCGAGGGAGGTGAACGAGCGTAGAGAGCGGGAGGCGAGGGAGGCAGAATTGGCCGACCAGAGTATGAGAGAGGATAGAGAAAGAGAGAGGGTGGGCAAGCGCTTGCGGGACGAAATGCATACCCACCCAGTTGAGAGGGTTAATGCAATACCAAGCGAAACAAAAGCGTCGGTTAGAACTGGCGCGGATGGGTTTATCGGAGAGTGAGGCTGGTTCGGGTAGTATTTATGAGGAACCAGAGGTGATGGAAACCTTTGTTAACACCCCACTTACAGGTACCAGACAACAGACCCAAGACCGTACGGATGGGGAGGGTAATAACAATACGCTTGGTGAAGTTAATATTAATAGTTGAAAGGTCCTCCACGGTAAGAACTATCCCACGGCCTACAAATCTACTGATACGAAGCTATAGAATATCCCTTACTGTAGAGTCCAGTAGTATACCGCTTACCAGATCCTAGTAACGATGTATCTTACCGTAAGATCTAGTAATGTAATGGACTCGTACAGTATCTGACCACAAATCCCAGTCCAGGGTATCTAATCAAACAGATACAATACACAAACGACTACTGGCGAGGAGCAGAGCCTAGTGTCTATTCTACCTACGTGAGCGGGTCTAATGCCTACGAACTAGACAAAAGGAAACCTGTCCTCTAACCGGTGAGGCAGTTGCTGATAGAGTTGCTCAAAATGTTGCCACGTACTGTAGAAAAATTAATTATTCGTCATGACGTAATTAATACCAAAATATCAAAAACTTTTGGAGTCCTTTAGAATTTTGAATTCAAAAATTTCCAACATGTGCGCAAGTGTGTTAGCTATATTGTATGTGAATATTTGTTATTACAGTATAGCGTTTACAGGTAATACTAACACCTGATCATGTGCTAGTTAACATGTTAGATAGCACGTATTAGCTAATAACAAATGCGCACATGTATTACGTGCGCACTACGCACTAAATTATTAAGGACGCACGATACGCCTTGGCTATTATTTGATATATTTTGCGTGTTTTTTGTAAAAATTCGGACTTGTGGTGTTTTACCAAATTGAGGATACCTTGTTTTCTAGGCAATACCCCTCAACTATCGTATAGTTACGGGATAATACCAAAAAATGGTGTTCCTCTTTGTTTTGGCAAAACACCATAAGTCAGAATTTTTACAAAAAAACCGCAATATATTTCAAAGGTAATTCTAAATCAAATTGAAAGTTTAGATCTATATATATAAGTCTATATATATTTAGTTATCAAAAAACATAATAACAAGTAAACTGAGGCATCTCTCTAAAAAATATACAGTTTTTATCGATTATCTCAGAACTAAAAAATCGACTTAGGGGGTGACGAAGGTGATGACCTTGAAGGTGACGATTTGGATTTCAAAAGAAGAATTTGATACCAAGGAAGCTGAGCTGGAACCACGTTTCGCTAGAGTTGTTGCTAAGTCCCTGGTACAAGAAGCTATCATAGGTTTGGTGCTTCACCTGAACATAAACTTGTATGCAGGGTTACTGAAGTGAATCAGTATCGCCAAGTTATGAGAGAGATAGATACCTGTCCGTCCGCAAACCAGCTACAGTTGTTCCTTCTATATCTGCATCTTCTGATACTGAGGACTATTGCTATAACTGTAGGAAATCGTGGGAATCAGACACACATAAATTAGGATCTACAGGTGCTCTGTGATAATTGTGACATATCATGGTCATGCACTTATTGTTTGGCCAATAACTTCGATTATGATTTAGACTTCATTTGTAATAAGTGTGGTTGAAAAATTGAGATATAAGTACAATATGCAATAGACTTAATCATCAATAAAATACTACCAAACTCAAGTTGCTAACTATTGAACTACCCAACTCACAATCATACCTTATACTTTAATAATACAAATACTTTAAGTAATTACTCACTATACGTTATCTATCTCGCAGTTCGCTTTTGATTCATTACTTGAAATCGGGCCTACCATATACAATATACTGTATATAAGAAACAATATGGGTACAGTACAAAAAAAAATAAAAAAAACAAAAAAATATATATATAGAAACAATGTGATCCAGTCTCCTATCAAAAATGAAACCTAACTACAAATAAACACTTAATAACTGCACAAATAACTATCCTATATATTAGAAAATAAAGGACATTTAGTCCGCCGAAAGGGGTAAGTCTACATACTAAATTTGATAAAAATAAAGGGTTTCAGGATTTAAACACTGTACCCGGGAAACACAGCTCCATCATCAGCAGTGTACTGTGAGTCCCTATCCTATCTAAATACAGCACAGTACCAATTGACCAATATAATACAGGAAATGAAACCAAATACTGAAATCGAGAAATAAACAAATCAGATCGGTAGTAAATAGATGAAACCCAAAAACTGATACCACTAAAGCCTAAATAAAATACATGAAACCAAAATAAGAATGAACCCAAATGAGAATAGTGACCAAATAGCGAACTACTACAGTATATCTAACCTGCATAACAAATATATCTATAATGGCTGTATTGCACAGTCTAATAATAGATATGTTATATAATGGTATGAATACAGCAGTAAAGCAACCCAAAGGCCATACAGACACCCCCCCCCCCCCAAACACTGATAGAATAATGATACCCCATAGAAACTCCCAGAACTAGAGTAACGGAAGCAACTAACTTTCAATAGGCTACAAGAGGCATACTGCACAAGTAATATATAAGAAACAATATGGGTACAGTACAACCTGACTGGCGAAATATATATATAGAAACAATGTGATCCAGTCTCCTATCAAAAATGAAACCTAACTACAAATAAACACTTAATAACTGCACAAATAACTATCCTATATATTAGAAAATAAAGGACATTTAGTCCGCCGAAAGGGGTAAGTCTACATACTAAATTTGATAAAAATAAAGGGTTTCAGGATTTAAACACTGTACCCGGGAAACACAGCTCCATCATCAGCAGTGTACTGTGAGTCCCTATACATATATATACTGTATATATATGTATAGTCAATAAATTAGTGGGAAGGGCACTTCACGTCGCACGTGAGTGACCTCCACTGGTAACTAAATATATGCACATCTATTTTAGTTCCCCACAGTTTCTAACTATTCGTTTTGGGAATATAATTTAAAATTTAGTAATTTATCATAATATCTTACAAAAAACTTATATTCATGCAAAAACTCATCATCAGAACTTCTTACGGAACATTGGAATCCACATGCCTCTGAAAATTTTCGGTTTTCTTTGTTGAGGTGCACATACTCAACCATTCCCAGTTTAGACTTCAAATTTTGACAGGATGTACACTTTATATCAATAATGACAGGGTTAAAAGATCATGAGCATATCATTAATCAGATTGCATCACCAACGTCGTCAAAGTAGCCCTTTTTCACATTTTTGCAATTCTTCGCAAATATAAACATTCACACTGGGTTTCTGATTTTTGTTTTTTAAGTGAATCTTGCTTTACTAAGTCCATTTTGAGTTGCTGTAACATGAGAAACTTATATATCTGGTAAACTAATTATCAAAACAATGTAGAATATGTTATAAAAATGGAATTTTTCAAAATTTCAAATTTTTAGAGGATTTTAACAGAGATAATACATACTTCAATCTAAGGTCCAAAAGTTTTGTTAATAATTTATAATCGACATTTAGAAGTGTTATTGGCCATCTGTTGTCTAAAAACCTTATATCTTTATCATTCTTTTGCATTAAAGATATTATCCCCTGCCATTGTGATAGGGGGAGGTCTCCTATAACGAAAGTTTCTTTATAACTGTTTGAGATAAAAAGTTTCAGGTCAGTCCAAAAGAGTTTAAAGAACTCCGCTGTGAAACCAATCACCACCGGGGCTTTTCCCATTTGGCATTGTTTTTAAAGCAGATAATAGTTCGCATTCTGTAATATGTTTGGAATTATACTCCGTAGCAGTGTCCCTGAGGATTGGCATATGGTTGGAAATTTTGTTAAAAAACACATCGCATTATTGCTTAAAGGTGTCTTGCTGACTGGTGGAAGAAAATAATTTTTTGTTATAAAAGAGCAGATTCCTTCAAAATGTCGTTGTCCTCAGTAATTGTATGGTACTCACCAGTTTTTTTTATTATTTTTATAACATTGATATTATTTTTTATCTTTGTTTATGTCCAAAACACAATTGTAATCACCTCCCCAGATTATATTCTCGCCATGAAACTTACTTTCAATTTCTAATTTAGATATGGAAATTAGTGATGGATGTTCACTAGGGTGTGTCTGGAATCACTTTTTTTTGCCGAATGGCTTAGCAACTCATACAATTGAGGAGGCTTGGCATCCTGATATGAATACTGATTTTTTTTTCAAAAATCAATGATGGGATCAGGTGGCTCCAGATGGATCAAGATATGACGTCATTGGTAGAAAAGCCTATTTTTAGAATATCATTGATTCGTGAAAATATTTTCCAAAAACGGTGCAACTTGCACCAGTGAGAAAGATTAGGGCATTCAGTTGATTGTTGAAATACATTTCAGATTTGATTGATCGGATCTGGTGTCTCCAGATGGATCAATTTATGACGTCATTGGTAGAAAAGACTTTTCGAATATTATTGATTCTTCTATATATTTCCGAAAAACATTACCACTTGCACAAATGAGAAAGATTCGGGCATTCATTTGATTGTTAAAATACATTTTAGTTTTGATTGATAGGTTTTGTTTGATTAAAGCATAATAATCTAACTAAATAAACCAAATAAGCAAGCCTTACATTGACAGTTTGAGCTTAAAATCTGACTTTGTATTGAATACTGGACGATCCTTTCGAGCAGCCAACTTTGTAAGTATAAGTCCATCTCGACGATCAACACCAACTACTTTAGATGACACCTCAGCCACAACTTGAACCATTCGTGAATTTGACTCTCGGATAGAATGTAGCTCATGGACTTCCAAGTTGGCAGTGAGTGGTGGTTCAGTGACATCAGTACTTTGCCAGTCTATTATGTCATAGTAGTCACTAGCATCAAAATTAATTGTGACAGGGACTACAAACTGCCGGACTGCAGCTTCAGACGTACGAGATTTACGAGCCTTCGCAATGCGACGTACAGCAAGTTCTCGAATAAAGTCTCTATCGTCAAACAACATGGAATAGAGAACATTCTCATGGTGAGCGAAGTATGCATTGTGGAGAATCACCCTGTCAACAACCATCTTGGCTTCATCAAGGCAACGAGTCCAGGAAATAAGGTTGAATAAGTTACACGAGCCATTCTGTAGAAGATTTCGACGTTTTATAAGAAACCACATTGGTGAGTAAACAGTGATGATGAAGTGGACGATGATTTCTAAACTCCTAGAGGGTGTAGCAGTGCTGATGTAAAGCCTGCAAACTCTGTTTGCAGTTGTTAACCAACGTGAATGAGCCAACTTGCCAGGCTGGTTACGTGCAAATTCCTCACTACATATACTGCTGATGATTGCCTGGGTAATAAGATACAAGTACTTCTGATCCTTGCTTAAGCTGTTCAAAGCAGTCTTCTCCATGTCTGTAAAATTTGGGGAATATATTTCCTTGTATTTAACAACTGGAAGTGATACAAGATCTTTTTTGATTTCAACACCAATAGGACCTTTGTAGGAATTTGGGCCATCAGTCTGTCCATCAAAGTGGATAAATAGATGTCGAAGAGGGAGTTCATTTAGGTGCAGCATGCAAACTGCCCATTGCAGTGGAGATTTCATATGATTTTCCAGCAGACGTATCACACCTCCTTTCCTTCCTGTGTTGGTGTTTGTTCCATCACAACTAACGAACCTCAACATAGTGAGAGGGATTTCCCTTTCTTTGAGGTATTCTATCACGGCTCTAAATATATCATTAGATGTCCCGAATTTGGGAGTGACATGGCCCATGTACATCCCAGAAGGTTCTTGAACAATAACGTAATGTGTCTCTTTGGCAGATAAAATGTGTCTTGATCTAGATTCCTGAATCTTTGTAATGTCATTTCTGCCATCAAACGAAATCCCAAATAGGTCTAGCTTGTTAGTTCTGTGTGTTGACAAGAGGCTTTGTTGTAGTGTATGTATACCAGATCGAATTTTACCTGGCCCAATTATAATTCTGTCATCAACATCAGTTAGCATATCACTGAGAGTAGCTGAGGCAATGGCAGCTGTTGCTCTTAAAGATACACCATACCGACTGGCTTCACAGCAAACAGCTGAGACATTAACAAGTGGCTGAGGCTTTTTGAATTGTAACAAGATTCATCATCGCTGCTGTCAATCTTGGTGTCTTGGCCATCAGAACGTTTCACTACTTTATTTGGAATTCCATCATTTTGATTAGTTATAGAATTTGGAAGAGAATCAGGAACTGATTCCTCACAAACTATAGGATAAGATAACCTACGTCTTACTGCTTCTCACTCATGCCGCTGAGCTGCCTGATAATTTCTGGTAACCCGCTTGATGTTAGCTGTACTCACTAAACGATCTAGACTACCGATAACCATCCTTCGATTATTACGCTGATCTTTCAAGAAATCCAACTCTCTAGCAGCAACACTTTTATCATCAACAACATCAAACAGTCCATTAAAATTTGTTTGCATCATTTCAACTCTTTCCACATAATATGGCTTCGACTTTTGATCATCTCGAAACTTGTTCAATTTCTTTACATCCAATACTGATTTGGTTATCTTTTTAATGATACCTTCAACACTGATAGTTGGTATGCTGGCACGTGCATAGATCTCTGTAACATCATTTGCCACTAGTTGCGAAATTGTGCGGTATCCAGGTTCCTTACTTGTAGCATTTGCTGTTTTGTCATCTTCTTTTGTGTACTGGTAGTGTTGTAGAACTTCTCTAAGGGTAGGTAATTGATTGAATGGTAGTTTGGCTGGTTGGCCATATAGTTTGGCGGTGGTTGTTCTTGTACTCATTTCACATGTACACAAGATCCCAAATACAACTCGCGATAATACTTATAATACTAATATTACAGTACAATATAATACTATACAGTAGGGCTACTACATACTACAATGTTTTTTGAAGCCTTAGGCATTGATGTGCTTTTGAATTTACCGCTACACTCTTTGGAAGCAAGTAATCTTGATACAGCACGGTTGCTATGCAACAAAGTAACAATTCATCATTATGTGGAATATGTGGCCTTCACCTACAGAGAAAATAAAGAAATTTATGAAAAGTTTATGGAAGTTTATGAAAATTCTCAAAAATTTCAATTAGAACAGGGTAAACAAAATGTTCCCCAACTTAAAAACTAAAAATCGGCTTTATAAACCGTTTACATATTATACATCTCTATTTTCTCATTTTAAACGTAAATTTTTACAGACTGGGCTGCGGGCACGACCTGGCACAGTGGAAAACATCCGTGATGTGGCGTATCCTGTCCGTAAAGCTAAACCTAATCAATGAATTGATGCCTATCCCGCAAACTTTGAAACACAATCTAATTTTTTACTGTAGTCATTTATACTCTATTTATATATTTATAGGTAGAGGTTTGCAAATGAAACTGTAAATTCCAGAATTACAGTAGTATATTTCAGAATTTCAGCATGTAGGCTTCTTACTGTGTAACACAGTCGACAGACATAACAGGAGAAACTGACTAGTGAGAATATCTATTAATCAGTACCGAAACATATTTCAAAAAACCCGCCATATAATTTGCTAATTTGTAGCTACTGTATTTTTTTGGTACAGTAAAGGTACTATGTTTTTTTATATCAATGTAAGGCTTTCTTATTTGGCATGATTCAGTGATTGGCATGATTCAGCATTATTTTCCTACTTTACTTACCATATCATATGAGAGTGGTTCTATTATTAGCACTTTTTGTTCTTCAATTGGACATTTTTAGGTGTGACGTCACCATTTAGTTACTCTGGAGCCAACTGGTCCCATCAATAAAAACTAAACAATCAACTAAACAATCAACTCAACTTTCAAAAATCAACTTTCAACAATCAACTCAATGCCCGGATCTTTCTCATTTATATGCAAGTTGTACCGTTTTTGGAAAATAATTTCACGAATCAATGATATTCTAAAAATAGCCTTTTCTACCAATGACGTCATATCTTGATTCATCTGGAGCCACCTGATCCGATCAATCATATCTAAAATGTATTTCAACAATCAACTGAATTAGTCCGGCAGCCACAATGGTATACCGAAAATTTTTGGACGGATTCAATTTTTTTGATGTTTTGAGTTCTATAGGTCCCACTTAATGAGGAAATGGCGATTATAACATTTTTGACTTTGGGCATTTTGAAATAACGACCTAGTTGCTAAGGACCACGTAATTCTAATTTAAAGCATAGCAACTGCAAACAGCATGTCATATTGGATTGAAATCTTCTACAAAGTCAATATAGTTCATTTACGAAATAATGACAGTATTTTTTGTCTGATTTTTAGATCCTGTTGCTATGGAGACGGCATTCAAGTTTAGTGTTTCGATTTCAAACGCCTTTAATTATACAATTAGTTACAAAATATGCACCAAAGTTAGTTAAATTATGTTTATTTTATTAGCGTGGCCTTTCTGTAACTTTAGACAAGGTTAAGAATCTAAATTGGGCTGATATTTATTTCCTAACCTGACATGTTTGAGTGTTAACATAATTATTAAATATTACAAATTTCAGCGATTATAACATTTAGGTGATGTTTCTATGGTAACTATATTTGTTATTTCCAGTTTAGCTCCTTTCTACTGTACTGTGTATCTTATTTTATTGTACCCGTATTCATAAGTCGATACCGTAAGGGATAGTACAGATAAAGTGCATAAAGTACCTTAGCAAAGTAGATTAGAGTGGATTCTACTGTACAGTATAGTATGTTCCTGCGTTCCAACATACGATATAATAATATTTCTAATATTCCAAATTTTGAGTTGGGTACTACAGTACTTTTTCTTGGGTGACCATTTCGATATGGAGAATTGGGTTTGGAATTCATAACTATTGATGATCATTAGTTATGATTATTAGTTAGGCCTATGATTTATCAATGAGTTAGGCATCACTTTTAGTGTTTTCTTTATGGAATAGCTAGTGAGTTTCCAGGTCTCTGCATTTAAATGGGACTTGTTCTATAGAAAATTGATATACTCGTAGTTTCTTATATGGAATGTTTTTTCATTGATATGAAAATGTCATTAGCTTGTTCTAGAAAATTGACATAGTTTTAGTTTCTTATACGTGAGTCGAATTGTTCATTTAATTGTCATCGGTATGTTTTTTTAATGTTTTTTTAATAATTAAAATGGTACTGTATCGAATTAGGAATTACTAGCAATTACTGTAAAAAATTCTAAAATGACTAGTACGAACTTTCATAAGATATTATGGGTGCCACCTGGAAAAAACAGTAACTATTGTTTGTATCTGGCAAAGCGAAAGTCATCAAGGCTTTGGGGAAAGGACTCACTCTTACTTGTTTGGGAGATATGGAAGCACCGCAATCTACAGTCTTAATGGAATGTACTAACTTTATAACTGACTGGCGTGACTGCTATGGATATGACTCAGACAACATGATCCAGTCACGACAAAAGGTGTGCACAGAAAAAACAATTACCAGCTGTGCAAAGCTGCAAACAATACCACCAACCACTGACTCCTTCTCAGAGAACGTGAAAACAGTCCATTTGCAACAAGGTGTGGAAGAACTCAATGGACTATGGAACTTTTCCCAATATTTTACAGACGATTTAAAATGCCTTGTAATGGCTCAGTAGAACTCAATAAAATTAATTCAGTATCGTTATACTTGTTTGAAAATTAATTTAATTATATTAAAAACATTTAAGGGAAAGGATCAGGTTACAGTGACGGTGTTTTCTAACCAAAACAATAAACTATGCATTATTTCACTTGCGGTCAATTAGCGCTGAAGATCACTATTTTCACTTGCGGTCAAAGTGCGCCACTATCTGAAACAAGCAGGAAACAAATATTTATATATACATTTTAAAGTAATAATTTGTTGTCAAGGTTTGAAATGCTTCCGATGTGATGTCCGCAATAAATTACTGTGGTTTCCATGAAAACGGGTATTTGTTGCTAAACATATTTCTACACAAAATTGAAGTGGTGCATATTATTTAGGGAAACATATTATTAATAAAGTGCACAGACAAAACAAAAAACACATGAGTGTCAGTAGGCATAGTAGTTTTTCTTTGGAAAGATAGACTGATAGTTATAGTGCCTTCGTTACCATAGCAACACTTCAATAGTTTCTCTAAAATTTTCATATTTTCCATCAAAATTACAACCAGTTCAAGCCCACCATTTAATCGCCATTCTGATTGCTAAGCTTTCAAAGAAATTGCTGTAGTCCATAGAAACGGGTCATTAATTCAAATTGCCCAAGGTGTCAAAGTCCATAAATCACTTTTTTATGTTAAGAGGGACCCCTAGACACCAAAACATCCAAAAAATGTAATCCGTCCAAAAATTTTCGGTTGGGCCAAAAAGAGGTACGTGGCTGCCGGACTAAATGCCCTAATCTTTCTCACTGGTGCAAGTTGCACCGTTTTTGGAAAATATTTTCACGAATCAATGATATTCTAAAAATAGCCTTTTCTACCAATGACGTCATATATTGATCCATCTGGAGCCACCTGATCCCATCATTGATTTTTGAAAAAAAAATCAGTATTCATATCAGGATGCCAAGCCTCCTCAATTGTATGAGTTGCTAAGCCATTCGGCAAAAAAAGTGATTCCAGACACACCCTAATGTTCACACCACCACCAAACTGAGTATTGTAATGTAAGAATCTGTGTTGACTATGGTTAATGGGGTATGTATAATGTATATAGCCTGGGCCATAAGTAACAATGGACATACGGTCAGAATCTGCCACCTTCCCAATGGCCAGAAATTTTGTCTTAAATTGGTTAATGACCATTCCAGAATCATGGCAAAATGTAAGTAGAACTGATATCTTTTCTAATAGTTTATCACGACTGGTAGCAAGCAATACAAAGTCGATTAGTAATCTGATTGTAAAGATTTGTTCCTCACAACCCCTGCCCTTCATAGCACCGGCCTGCTCGGGACTGGGAAGGCACCATTTACTAAGTCTCTGTGTGATAATTATGTCAAACAACCTTGGGAAGGAGTTGATAGTTTGAACAGATACTTTGAAGCCCAAGATTAAAGACTGCTACAAGGTGACTGGTACCCCATGTATTTGGTGATAAACCGTTGGTGAAGACTGAATTGATTAATGACACACTAATAAGAAACCATTGTACCTGTAGAGACTTCAATAACGATGCAGAGACTCCGTCAGGTCCAGGTTCCTTGAAGCTATTCATATTTAGTCCAACTTCATCTAGTGTGCGGGTGGCGGGTTTAGGCATGAATTCAAAATGACATTATCCATAAGACCATTGACAAGCGGATATACGGATCGAATATAGACACCCATCACTGATGCACCCAGCAAACATTGTCCATGGGCTGGAAAATGCCCCTACACTTGTGCAGTCTACAATACTCTTTCATGTCAGCCACTTAGTGCAGCTATATCGCTTTTTCTTCAGTTATCTTTATATAGTATGTTTCAAAATTGAACATTAAACCGTGTTTTCTTACTTTGAAATTCATCACCACAAAGTTATGGAAAATACATTTAAATTAACAGTTTCCATCAGCAAGGACTGCCACACCAACCTAGATCACAACGACATACTTTTTTAAATAAATTATTAGCTTCGGTACTGATATAATGTTTATCAGTTAAAATTGCTCCATGACCGATAATTAAAGATGCCATTTGATTTGAAAGCTTTCTCATTAAAAGCATTTCCAAAAAGTTGCTTTCAGATCATCCACTCCACTCAAATTCGCTTTAGATGGTCTCTTCATAGCCATACCAAAGATATAATCATTGTTGTTTGCATAATAGCAATTGAGGCAAACCGAGCCACTTTACATCTCCTCCAGTCTCTGAAAATAACCCCCAGTTAAATCTTGCAATTTTGCATGGAACCACCAATAACAATCGTCGCAAAATATGCAGTTTGTAGAGTATCTGCAGACTCTGAAGCAGGTCCCACCATTCCATTATCTGTCATTGTCAAATGTCGTTACAACATCAACCAAAACTTATTCTAACCTAACTGATGAGTTTTCGGTTTGCTTGAGTAGTCAAATCTTTTAAATACAGGGCAGCAGGGAGGGGGTTATTATTTAAGAATACCGAAACGAGAGTCACATTAAGTTAATTTCCAACAAGTTTTTACAAAAACAAGGGAAAAAAAGTATAGCCTTTTCTCACTATTATCGAGTCGAGGTATTTTATTTACCTAGCACAGCGAGGATAATAAAGGTCGAGAGTATTGGAAAAAATTAGAAAGAAATGTTCTATGTCGTTTTTTTCCCTTTGTAATACGTAATTTTGTTCTTAAATTGGTACTTTTTGTTACTTTTTGTTAATTCTTTAATAAAAGGTAAGAGCCATTTAGGATTAACGAATTCTAGATGGTCTGTCCCTCTGTCTGTTATATTTTAACGGACAGATAAAGACAGGTTTACAGACCGAAACCAAAGCCATCCATCATATTGGAATACTGACATCAGAAATGGAATCACCGCCAGAAAAACCCCTTAACTAAAATTTTAGCGAGGTCGTGTGCTTTCATAAATTTTGACTGACAGATTGTCTGATAAACAGACAGACTGTCACAGTCTGGAATTCATCAAACGCTAAAACCCACCCTCCAGAAATGCAATCACCGACCAGGAAAACCCCTATATCGAAAATTTTAGTTATTAATAAATACTGTTTTCTTCCTTATTCTTTGAATATAGTTTGTTGAATTATTGGCGGGTAGATTTGAAAACTTTAAATACCAATTACATTTTTTGTTTTTATTTTTTATTTTTTACTCATGTACCTGATATCCCCTGGAAGCACTACACCAAATTGCATGAAATTTTCAGTAAATGTTCTTACTAATCCTTTATATTTAGGTCAGGTCAGGTATTCTAGGTCATTGATCAAGAAAACTTGCCACCTGTAGCTGCATAGACCCTCTTACTAGGGTTAATCTGGTCCTGTAACTAGGACCCCCTTCGTTCTGGGATAAGGACGCCGTTGGTCCTGGATTAAGGACCCATATACTTGGCTGCAGGGGTATATGGCCTGACCAGGCAGATGGTGATCTACCAATGGCTGGTCAGGAGTAGAGTGTTCTCATGTTCACTCTGAGTGCACTTCACTGCCCTGCACCTGGCAGCAGGGGTACAGGGCATGACCCAGCTGCTCACCAGTTTCACCAGCTGCTCAGCCTGTAGATGGCTTTCTCCCTATGCTGCTGCGCTTGCCGCAACGGCTCTTGCCATGGGTGCAAGTGCGTTAGAACGGGAGTTCTTTGCTCGTCATGCAAGCCATTAGACCTTAACTTGTGTTCGAATGGGCCGATTGCAACTGATTCCGATACCCAAGCAATGCCTCCCGGTTTCAGTGGTTCCTTTGGCC
>JAUCBJ010003741.1:0-80901 GCA_032718475.1 Nemertoderma westbladi
GCCTACTAGGAAATAAAACCGACAGAAATAGGTAAAATCTCAATAAAAATTCAGGGCTGCAGTCCCTGATTAAGTACTAAGACCTACCAGTGTACAATAATCAAATCGAATAATACTAAATGTACTTGTACAGCAGTACCGGTACCGGTGATGACAGTTAGGCCTACTGACCTACAAAGTACCGGTTCAGTTTTACCAGTCACTACGGTAGTTTGCAACCTTATTGCCTACTGCAATAAGATTATAAACTGTTACTGTTCGTCAGAACAGTATTAAACTGTATTTAATGCCTACACTTGCAACCTTATTGCCTACTGCAATAAGATTTATAAACTGTTACTGTTCGCGCTTTCGAAGACCTTTAGCAGTTTAACCTGCCAAAATTTATATGTCTTTTCGTTAATTAAAACCACTTTAGCATACGACAATAATTTATGCTAATACGCAAAACATTAGCCGAAGTCAGCCCATGCGCGATCATTCACCCGATGGATCTACACCCGGGAGACTGAATTCGGATGCTTGAATTGTATTATTACAGTGTAAGGTTGCAGTGTATACCTAATGTATTATTCGATAGATCGTTAATAATTAATCTCTGACAGATATTATTGGCTTTCGGGAAATATTAACAGTTCCTTTAGGACGTGGCGCTTTATCTATTTAAACAGAACTAAGACTTATACTAAACGCAACGATACTGCTTATGATTAAAGTATAAAACGTATTCTTTAGGAAATACTTTGTTACCAATCACAATCATACACACTATTCTGCCGACAGTCAGTACATTTGATCACACATAAAGAGAGCAGTAATTGACTCACGTAGGGTCTGCTAAATAACATTGGATTCAATACACACCACATTAATATAAATCGCAATTGTTATGTATAGCCGGTCTCTCTAACCTGTAGTGTTATCAAGAAAATTGGGAATTGGGTGATTTATCCGTATTATCCAAATAGCAATATTTCCATCAACAAATATTTACAATTAATAACTGACGGTAAAATAACAGTACAAACAATATGATTAATGAGTTAGGTGATATTCGATTCGGTAACAGTTTATACTTTCGATAATTCAAGCAGTTTACGGTACAGCAGTATCTATCCAAAAATGCCGGTGTTTCTGGCTTAGACAGCAATAACAACAAAGTAACAACCAAAAACAGTAAGACTGAACACTCTCCTTATGATCGGCAGAAAAGCTACACGTCGACAGGAAAAACCGCCCTGATTGGCCCAAGCCAAACAAAGAACCACGCGGCCAATGGCTGTTTCCATGTCAGCAACCAGCTGCTAGATGTCGTAATATGAATCATCACGGCTAAGCTGTGAAAGGTGGTTGGTGCATTACAAGTTTTTTGTCTTACCATGTCCACTAAAACACGTATATAGCAGAATTACTTTTATGTCCGTTAAAACCCCTGTAAAGGTACCTTGCGGGCGAGGGGAATATATATACAGTTAGAAAACCTTTTTTAGAGTATTCCAGCGCCTGGGGGGGAACTGGCCAGCAAAGGCAAACGTATCAGTTATCCCACAAAAGCTTTTACAAAACCTCAATAGATAAATCAGCTGTTAATTAATGTAACAATGTGACAAATATAATACTTCAAAGTAAGCCTATGTATAATGGTAAATTGCCAACTAATAATCATGATAATATAATGTTTAGAAAAACTATGGGAAGAATGTTTATAAAAGCTAATATAAATCTCCAACAATAGTCCGTTTGCGTCTGTGTAGGCTACACGATCTTGTTTGGGCAACGCTTGCCAGTGCTTACAACTCCTGGTCTTATGTGTTCCGTCCCGGTGTAATTGACATTCGAATCCTGGATTATAGCGTTCCCTGTATAGTCCCTCACGTATGGCGCGTAGGTTTATATGTACCGATTTAGTGTTTTGGTTGTCTGTACTCGGCCTACTGGGTATATTGGGATTGTGTTTATTTATGGTGTTATTTTCTTTCTGTCCCTGCCACGGTGTGGCCCTACTACCAGCTGACTGTGGGCTAGTAGCCCCCTGTATGGCCGCGTGTGGTAGCGACTGTCCGCACGACCTGTTCTCGTCCAAGGGGTTCGATGTTCTTGCTCCTATTGGGGTATATTGTTGATATTGTGATGGGGGAATGTCACCCTGTCCCCCCCCCCCCCCCCCCCGCCGGTATGTTTGGTACTGGGGTTGATGTTAATATATTGGGGCCCATACATCTATCTACAATAACTCTCCCCTCCCCTGGATATATGTTATGTCCCTGTGTATTATAGTCATGCTGCTGTACCGATATAGGCCTACCTACCTCTCGCCTACCTACCGGTATGTACTCCGCGACTTCCGGGTTTAATCCCGTCGTTCGCGCTACCCTATCGCCTACTCTATCTCTCCCAGCATGGCCTATAATAGTATGTGCAGTAAGGCCTACAGTATGTCCTGCAGTCTGCATGTGCCCTTCCGAACCGAAGTTTATTCTTCGCGAATCTCGAATCTCCCCGCGACTACCGTACTCTCGATCGGCAGCTATATCCCGTCGGGAAGTTTCCCTTCGATCCCCTATCCTGCTCTCGTCTTCGTATCGGTACGTCCTGTACCCCTCTCCTGGCGTGCGGTGCGTTTCTCCGGGGCGACGGCAATCTCCCGAAGTTCGACCCCACTGACTCCCTAACTCCATCTCTACTATCGACGGCTCGCTATCCGTCCTCGCTCTCCTATCGTTCGTGGCGACACTCTTTCTACTATCTCCTCTTCTTCTCTTTTCAGTGCAGTATTCTGGCTCTGAGATCTCTCGTCGACCTCCCGGTTAAACTCCACTGTTCTTCTTCCCTCTTCTGATCGGGCTCGACGCTTCGTCTGCCCTCTCGCGACGTCAACCTGTCTCTCTCTGCTCGATCGCACGCCGCTGGGGATACTCGCAATCCCCCTATTACTCTCCATCGCCGGGTGTTGCGGTTTACCTAATTCGGCCCGCGCATTATCCGCCGACGCCTGTGGGACACTCTCTGCCCCCCCTCTCTCGCTACTAATCTCTCGCGGTGGGGCGCCCGTAGCCCCCCCCCCCACCCGCCACTTCTAACTTCACTATCTCTCACTACACTTCTGCGTCCCTCTTGTCGGACATTTTCTACCCCCCTTCTCTCGCCACTAATCTTCCGTGATGGGGCTCCTGTAGCCCCCCCCCCCCCACTCGCCACATCTAACTTCACTATCTCTTACTCCACTTCTACACCCCTCTCTAGTCGACACACTATCTCTACTACGGCTGGGTCTATTCACCCCCGCCTCTCTCTCTACTACTGCGAGGCCTACCAGGCCCACCTCGGGTTGGCTCAACCCCGCTACCTCCTGCCTACCAACTGCGTGGCCTACCAGGCCGCCGTCGGGTTGGCTCAACCCCGCCACTTCCTGCCTACTAACTACGTGGCCTACCAGGCCGCCGTCTGCCGGGCTATACACGTCTGGCACGTTCACATTAATAGCACCATTCCCAATATTATTTGTTAAATCAATTAAATTATTAGAATTTGAAACGGGATTATTATTTAAATTATTTAAATTAGAGTTGTTATTATTTTCAAAATTTAAATTATTATTCGAATTATTTGAATTATTCTGAATATTTGAATTAATATTATTATTTGAATTTAAATTACCGGGTAAAATATTTCCTGTAATAAAGGGATTAGGGTTATCTACTACGGTACTATTAATACCAACATTTCCTAACGTACTACTACTACCCCCCTCGCCCGTACGGCTGTACGTACTGTACGTGTACCGCACGCTCTGTTCTCTTGCCTCACGCTCTTCGCGTTCACTCTCTTGCTCCTTCCTTCCCCTCAGTCGCCACTCTAATTCTTCCATTTTTAATTTATATGCCATGCGTTCACTCTCTCGCACCCGTCTTTCTTTTGCGGAGGATGTAGCAGACTTATCGGTTGCGACGGACTTCCGCCGCCCCTCCGTCCTACTAACTTTCCCCCGCTTTCCGGGGTTCTCGCTGACCGACGAGACCGAATCCTCGGAGCTAACCTCGGATTCGCCCTCGTGCGGTCCCGCCCAACCCACTAACTTAACTTCCCTGGCATCGACTAAGTATGGCCCTATGTACACTACACCAGGCCCCATACCCCTACGTTCCCATAGCCCAAACAGTTCGATGGCAACCCCTCTCGCTCTCTCGCTGGCTAGTTCTCCCTGCCCAGAACGCACTAGGTAATCAAAGTATCTGTTCGACTCACCTAGTCGTCTCCTCAACTTCACCTGGTCTATCTCAGCCCCTCCTCTAGCTTCTTTCAGTTGTTCCCGGGTCGCGGCGTAGGCTCGTCGGAGCCGGACGACCCCGACGTCCTCGTCGTCGACATCTCCTCTCTCCCTCCGGGTCCGACGTCGTACCGTCGGCTCCACCGTTGCCGTTCCGGTGGGCCGTTCGTCGCCCTCGGCCTGTGGCTGGCCGGCGACATCGGCATATCGACCGCCGCCCTGTGTCGACTCGTCTCTCTCCTCTCCCGTCTCACTCTCTCCTCTACTCGACTCGCTCTCTCCTCGTAGACGACCCCCCACATCTTGGTTCGCCGGGTTGCTCGTTATCGACGTGGCGTCAACCGGCGTCGACGTGGTCGACGTAGCATCGACCGGTGTCGTGGGTCCGTATCGTCGCGTCGCGGCCTCACGGATCGTTAGATCGCCGTCCGGGGTCCGCGGCGGTGTCGTCTTTCCTTCCCTACTCATCTTTGCCTTTGGTCGGTGGCTGCAGTCAGCTCCTTTCAGGGTAGCTGTGGATCTAATCACTGTGACGGGATCCACCAAGGATCCCGATTTATCCGGTTGGTTTCTAATCTACGGTCCCCGCCGTGCGTAATGTAAAAGAGTTCCGGTGTTGTTGACTGATCGGTGTATATATAATATAGGGTATAATAGTATAAACACAGTAGAAGCTGATATAATGATAAAGTGGGTGAATACCGGTAATGCATTGAACGGTGATGGTGGCAGTGGACGGAGACGTGATTAGAGTTCCGTTACTACCCTAACTAACTGACTTACTAAGTGAATGGGATAATATGATGACTGGTAATATATATTGCACGGTTGGCCACGTGGTGTTACTCAGTCGATGCTTTCCCCCCATTGGCTAATATCCTTGTTGGCACCCTTTGCCCCCCTCTGAAGTGCTTCCCTTCGCCCTTGCTGTTCTCTCTCTGTCAGGGGTGTGGCCCCTGACCCCTATTGTGTGTTTCTCCTTCCCACTTTATTGGGGTGACACGAGGTTGGGTAATCAACCTCGTGCTCCCAATATTGCTTAACGGCTTACTTTATGGGTTTGTGTTAGCGGAATTGGATAAGCTAACATTCCTGTATGTTCAGACGGAATACCTTGATTGTGCACCGTACACACCCATCCTGTATGTTCAGACGGAATACCTTGATGATTGTGCACCGAAAACACCCATCCTGTATGTTCAGATGGAATACCTTGATTGTGCACCGTACACACCCATCCTGTATGTTCAGACGGAATACCTTGATGATCGTGCACCGAACACATCCATCCTGTATGTTCAGACGGAATACCTTGATTGTGCACCGAACACATCCATCCTGTATGTTCAGACGGAATACCTTGATGATTGTGCACCGAACACACCCATTCCTGTATGTTCAGACGGAATACCTTGATGATCGTGCACCGAACACACCCATCCTGTATGTTCAGACGGAATACCTTGATTGTGCACCGAACACACCCATCTTGTATGTTCAGACAGAAGAATACCTCGATTGTGCACCGAACACACCCATTCCTGAATGTTCAGACGGAATACCTTGATTGTGCACCGAACACATCCATCCTGTATGTTCAGACGGAATACCTTGATTGTGTACGATCATTGATCATTGATTGATCAAGTCAGGTCAAGTATTCTAGGTCATTGATCAAGAAAACTTGCCACCTCCATGCAGCATAAAGGAGGTGCCACCTGTAGCTGCATAGACCCTCTTACTAGGGCAAATCTGGTCCTGTAACTAGGACCCCCTTCGTTCTGGGATAAGGACGCCCTTGGTCCTGGATTAAGGACCCATATACTTGGCTGCAGGGGTATATGGCCTGACCAGGCAGATGGTGATCTACCAATGGCTGGTCAGGAGTAGAGTGTTCTCATGTCCACTCTGAGAGCACTTCACTGCGACCTGCACCTGGCAGCAAGGGTACAGGGCATGACCCAGCAGATGAGCTGCAACAGCCAATGGTGGGTCATGTGCGCCAGAGTAGATATGGGTGATGGGCCTCATATCTGACTCCATTGCGACACCCACCCTGTGGAATGGCAAACCAGGGTGTGGTATTTGCCCCGAGAGCTGACTCGGCAAAAAAGCACCCCCCAACCCCCACTATGGATTACATTAGCAATGCGGAGGTCCGGCCACTAGAGGCCAGTGGAATTACCGGACACAATCGGCCTCACAGGCGTCAGTTAACTCCTGACCGGCTGCCTGTCTCACCCCCTACTGGAGAGAGAGCAGCCAACAATTCTTTGAGTCCCTTTCCTGATGACCTTTCTGGCCCAAACCCTGGGTCACCAGGAAGGCCAGATTGTGATGGGGAGAGGGATTCTGGAGTTGGAGGCTACTCTCATGTTCCACCCCGACCAACAAAGCCATTGGTGAATCTGAGGCAAGTCACAAGACTAGCCTCAGTAAACACCCTAACACTCGGGTCCCCAATGCGACAAGGTGAGCTGACTGCCTTGGCAGATAAGCTTTCTCTTAGCGCAGTGGGTGTTCAAGAGCACCGAATGCAGACTGGACAGACTGATGAGGTTCTGATTAAGGACATGGGGGGTGGTTGGCGACTCGCCCTCGCGTCAGCAGATGATAGTGGCAATGGTGGAATTGGTCTATTGATGAATCCAACTGCACATGCAGCATTGGACAAAATAGACCAAATCTCTAACCGCATCATCCGTTGCCACTTCTCATGTTCTGGAAGACTGGCTAAGAAGTTTCCTAAGGTGGTTCTGATTGTGTGCTACTCTCCAACTAGTGTTGCCCCTGTAGAGGAGGTGGAAAATTTCTACCACAATCTACAAGCAGCTACTGATGGAGTGGATCAGCATGCATTCTTAACATTCCTGGGAGACTTTAATGCAAGTCTGCATCAATCACCGACATCGCCCTGGGTCTATAGCAATAGTGTTAACCGAAATTCTGTCCATCTTCAGGATTTTATCTCTGGAAATGGATTGTTTTCGGCTGGAACCCAGTTCAAGAAGCGAACTGGAAAGCTATGGACTCATAGTGGACCCAGTGGTCACAAGTCCCAGATAGACCATATTCTGTTTCGTAGGAAATACAGGAGCTCTATACAAGACTGTAATGCATTTACACTTCGACCCTTCTCCAGTGATCACCGCCTTATTGTGGCCAAGGTAAGACTTAGTCTGCGTGCTAGCAGAACAACGAAATCTGCCTTGCCACGGCATGACTGGTCCTCTCTGTTGCAACAGCCAAGTGTGAGATCCAGCTTCACACTACAGCTGAGCAACAGGTATGAGGCTCTTGCCTCTGAGGCGGCAGATCACTGTGAGGGCTATACTGCCTTTACAGAAGCAGTTAAGTTAGCAGCTGCAGAAACAGTTCCTGTATACCCTCGAAACAGGAAAAGGGCCCCCTGGACTGACAACAAAATTCAGAAGTGCCGAAATGACCTTCATAAGGCGCAGAAAGAGTCCCGACTCAAACAGACTACAGCGGCCAAGAATGCAGTTAAAGCTGCATCTAGGTCCCTGAACAGGCAGTACTCTGTTAATCTACAGGAGCTAATAAACCAACAGGTTGATGCCATCAATGATGCTGACGACAGCAGGCAATCATCCCAGGCATGGAAATCGATCAATCTGCTTACTGGGCGGAAAAGCCAACCAACCACCAAGGTTAAGGCTGAATCACCAGCCGATCGCCTCAATGGTTGGAAAGCCCACTTTGAAAAGCTCCTCAATAATGACAGGGTATTGCCTGATAACTTTATAGAAGTAAAAGTGTCTGAGTCTGTACTCCCAGATATTCCCATTGGCGATATCTCCTTTGCAGAAGTGAATGCTGCTGCAAAGAGCATTAAGACCAATCGTGCCAGTGGAGTAGATGGTGTTCCCCCTGAGGTCTTTAAAATACCTGAGTGTTTAAAGCTCATCTATCCCATCATAGTAGACATGTACCGTACAACAAGAGTCCCACAAGAAATGAAAACAAATAAGTTGGTGCCAGTTCCCAAGAAAGGCAACCTAACACTCTATGGTTCTTTTCGGGGAATCTCATTGATCTCGATTGCTGCAAAACTATACAATAGAATTCTATTAAATCGCATCAGGGATCCCATTGAGAGACTGCTACGTGGAAATCAGAATGGGTTCCGTAAAGGTCGTGGGACCATGGAGCCCATTTTGGCACTTAGAAGGATAATTGAAGAGTTATCAAAAAAGAAAGACAGGCATCTGGCTGTTATCTTTGTTGACTTCTTCAAGGCCTTTGATTCAGTCTCTCGCTCACGTATGTTCAGCATACTTTCATTATATGGGATTCCTGATGAAATTATTGCAGCAATCAGATCAGTATACGATGGTTCAACAACATTTGTGTCTACTGTTGACGGTGACACAGAACCATTTGAAGTGTTATGGGGCGTCCTCCAAGGAGACACACTTGCACCATTCTTGTTCATTATTGTGGTTGACTATGTTCTACGCATGTCCTTAGATCATCATAATGATGATGGGGTGATGATAACTCCACCTACTGGCTCCAGAAGTCGAGGAAATCCTGCCAAGTACCTAACTGATCTAGACTTTGCTGATGACTTAGGAGTACTCTCAGAATCATTAGAGGGAGCCCAGCGGCTCCTCAGCTCATTAGAACATGCTGCTTCTAGTGTTGGTCTTTTTATTAACTCCAGAAAGACCAAAATTCTGACAGTTAACTTTGAAAGTCCTCAGCAAGTCTCTGATCGGATGAGCATAAGCTCAAAGGATGGTATGCTTGAGCATGTGGACGACTTCTGTTACCTGGGATCATGGATCCGGAAGTCAGGTGAGGACCTTCGAATACGTAAGGGAAAGGCATGGGCAGCCTTGAATAGGCTTTCCAGGATTTGGAAGTCACCTAGAATTAATCGGAAACTTAAGGTCCGATTATTTAGAGCAGCAGTAGTTCCAGTACTCCTCTACGGGAGTCCATGCTGGGCTCTAACTGCTGAGGACACCAAATCTCTGGATGGCACATTCACAAGAATGCTACGCCGGGTACATTGTGTCAAGTACAATGCACACATCTCCAACCAGACACTATATAACATTGGAGGTGTCTCATTGGTTCCCCCAAGCTTGACACTAGAACAAAATCGGCTCCGCTTTGCAGGACATTGCTTTCGCCGTGAGGACCAGCCAGTGCATAATCTTGTACTTTGGCAGCCTCATGGAGTGAATAAGCATGGTGGACAACCCATGACTTTCTTGAGACGCATCTTAAAGGACACTGGCCTTGAAGATGCGGATGATCTAGCAAATGTCATGGGTGATAGGGAGTTGTGGCGGTGCGATTTTGTCGATAAGCCGGCACAGCATTCTTAAAAATGCAGCTGCAATGCAGCATGCCGATCCTAGTAGTACCGAACACACCCATCCTGTATGTTCAGACGGAATACCTTGATGATTGTGCACCGAACACATCCATCCTGTATGTTCAGACGGAATACCTTGATGATCGTGCACCGAACACACCCATCCTGTATGTTCAGACGGAATTCCTTGATTGTGCACCGAACATATCCATCTTGTATGTTCAGACGGAATACCTTGATTGTGTACCGAACACACCCATCCTGTATGTTCAGACGGAATACCTTGATGATTGTGCACCGAACACATCCATCCTGTATGTTCAGACGGAATACCTTGATGATCGTGCACCGAACACACCCATCCTGTATGTTCACACAGAACACCTTGATTGTGCACCGAACACACCCATTCCTGTATGTTCAGACAGAACACTTTGATTGTGCACCGAACATATCCATCTTGTATGTTCAGACATAAGAACACCTCGATTGTGCACCGAACACACCCATTCCTGTATGTTCAGACGGAATTCCTTGATTGTGCACCGAACATATCCATCTTGTATGTTCAGACGGAATACCTTGATTGTGTACCGAACACACCCATCCTGTATGTTCAGACGGAATACCTTGATGATCGTGCACCGAACACACCCATCCTGTATGTTCAGACGGAATACCTTGATTGTGCACCGAACACACCCATCTTGTATGTTCAGACAGAAGAATACCTCGATTGTGCACCGAACACACCCATTCCTGTATGTTCAGACAGAACCCTTTGATTTTGCACCGAACACACCCATCCTGTATGTTCAGACGGAATACCTTGATTGTGTACCGAACACACCCATCCTGTATGTTCAGACGGAATACCTTGATGATTGTGCACCGAACACACCCATTCCTGTATGTTCAGACGGAATACCTTGATTGTGTACCGAACATACCCATCCTGTATGTTCAGACGGAATACCTTGATGATTGTGCACCGAACACATCCATCCTGTATGTTCAGACGGAATACCTTGATGATTGTGCACCGAACACACCCATTCCTGTATGTTCAGACGGAATACCTTGATGATTGTGCACCGAACACATCCATCCTGTATGTTCAGACGGAATACCTTGATGATTGTGCTCCGAACACACCCATCCTGTATGTTCAGACGGAATACCTTGATGATTGTGCACCGAACACACCCATTCCTGTATGTTCAGACGGAATACCTTGATTGTGCACCGTACACACCCATCCTGTATGTTCAGACGGAATACCTTGATGATTGTGCACCGAAAACACCCATCCTGTATGTTCAGATGGAATACCTTGATTGTGCACCGTACACACCCATCCTGTATGTTCAGACGGAATACCTTGATGATCGTGCACCGAACACATCCATCCTGTATGTTCAGACGGAATACCTTGATTGTGCACCGAACACATCCATCCTGTATGTTCAGACGGAATACCTTGATGATTGTGCACCGAACACACCCATTCCTGTATGTTCAGACGGAATACCTTGATGATCGTACACCGAACACACCCATCCTGTATGTTCAGACGGAATACCTTGATTGTGCACCGAACACACCCATCTTGTATGTTCAGACAGAAGAATACCTCGATTGTGCACCGAACACACCCATTCCTGAATGTTCAGACGGAATACCTTGATTGTGCACCGAACACATCCATCCTGTATGTTCAGACGGAATACCTTAATGATTGTGCACCGAACACACCCATTCCTGTATGTTCAGACGGAATACCTTGATGATCGTGCACCGAACACACCCATCCTGTATGTTCAGACGGAATACCTTGATTGTGCACCGAACACACCCATCTTGTATGTTCAGACAGAAGAATACCTCGATTGTGCACCGAACACACCCATTCCTGTATGTTCAGACGGAATACCTTGATTGTGCACCGAACACATCCATCCTGTATGTTCAGACATAACACTTTGATTGTGCACCGAACATATCCATCTTGTATGTTCAGACATAAGAACACCTCGATTGTGCACCGAACACACCCATTCCTGTATGTTCAGACGGAATTCCTTGATTGTGCACCGAACACACCCATCTTGTATGTTCAGACAGAAGAATACCTTGATGATTGTGCACCGAACACATCCATCCTGTATGTTCAGACGGAATACCTTGATGATTGTGCACCGAACACACCCATTCCTGTATGTTCAGACGGAATACCTTGATGATTGTGCACCGAACACATCCATCCTGTATGTTCAGACGGAATACCTTCATGATTGTGCACCGAACACACCCATCCTGTATGTTCAGACGGAATACCTTGATGATTGTGCACCGAACACACCCATTCCTGTATGTTCAGACGGAATACCTTGATTGTGCACCGTACACACCCATCCTGTATGTTCAGACGGAATACCTTGATGATTGTGCACCGAAAACACCCATCCTGTATGTTCAGACGGAATACCTTGATTGTGCACCGTACACACCCATCCTGTATGTTCAGACGGAATACCTTGATGATCGTGCACCGAACACACCCATCCTGTATGTTCAGACGGAATACCTTGATTGTGCACCGAACACACCCATCTTGTACGTTCAGACAGAAGAATACCTCGATTGTGCACCGAACACACCCATTCCTCTATGTTCAGACGGAATACCTTGATTTGGCACCGAACACACCCATCTTGTATGTTCAGACAGAAGAATACCTCGATTGTGCACCGAACACACCCATTCCTGTATGTTCAGACGGAATACCTTGATTGTGCACCGAACACACACATCCTGTATGTTCAGACGGAATACCTTGATTGTGCACCGAACACACCCATCTTGTATGTTCAGACAGAACACCTTGATTGTGCACCGAACACACCCATTCCTGTATGTTCAGACAGAACACTTTGATTGTGCACCGAACATATCCATCTTGTATGTTCAGACAGAAGAACACCTCGATTGTGCACCGAACACACCCATTCCTGTATGTTCAGACGGAATTCCTTGATTGTGCACCGAACACACCCATTCCTGTATGTTCAGACGGAATACCTTGATTGTGTACCGAACACACCCATCCTGTATGTTCAGACGGAATACCTTGATGATTGTGCACCGAACACATCCATCCTGTATGTTCAGACGGAATACCTTGATTGTGCACCATACACACCCATCCCGTATGTTCAGACGGAATACCTTGATTGTGCACCGAACACACCCATCTTGTATGTTCAGACAGAAGAATACCTCGATTGTGCACCGAACACACCCATTCCTGTATGTTCAGACAGAACACTTTGATTTTGCACCGAACACACCCATCCTGTATGATCAGACGTAATACCTTGATTGTGCACCGAACACACCCATCCTGTATGTTCAGACGGAATACCTTGATTGTGCACCGAACACACCCATCTTGTATATTCAGACAGAAAAACACCTCGATTGTGCACCGAACACACCCATTCCTGTATGTTCAGACGGAATACCTTGATTGTGCACCGAACACACCCATCTTGTATGTTCACACAGAACACCTTGATTGTGCACCGAACACACCCATTCCTGTATGTTCAGACAGAACACTTTGATTGTGCACCGAACATATCCATCTTGTATGTTCAGACAGAAGAACACCTCGATTGTGCACCGAACACACCCATTCCTGTATGTTCAGACAGAACACTTTGATTGTGCACCGAACATATCCATCTTGTATGTTCAGACAGAAGAACACCTCGATTGTGCACCGAACACACCCATCTTGTATGTTCACACAGAACACCTTGATTGTGCACCGAACACACCCATTCCTGTATGTTCAGACAGAACACTTTGATTGTGCACCGAACATATCCATCTTGTATGTTCAGACAGAAGAACACCTCGATTGTGCACCGAACACACCCATTCCTGTATGTTCAGACGGAATACCTTGATTGTGCACCGAACACACCCATTACTGTATGTTCAGACGGAATTCCTTGATTGTGCACCGAACATATCCATCTTGTATGTTCAGACGGAATACCTTGATTGTGTACCGAACACACCCATCCTGTATGTTCAGACGGAATACCTTGATGATTGTGCACCGAACACATCCATCCTGTATGTTCAGACGGAATACCTTGATTGTGCACCGAACACACCCATCTTTTATGTTCAGACAGAAGAATACCTCGATTGTGCACCGAACACACCCATTCCTGTATGTTCAGACGGAATACCTTGATTGTGCACCGAACACACCCATCCTGTATGTTCAGACGGAATACCTTGATTGTGCACCGAACACACCCATCCTGTATGTTCAGACGGAATACCTTGATTGTGCACCGAACACACCCATTCCTGAATGTTCAGACGGAATACCTTGATTGTGCACCGAACACATCCATCCTGTATGTTCAGACGGAATACCTTAATGATTGTGCACCGAACACACCCATTCCTGTATGTTCAGACGGAATACCTTGATGATCGTGCACCGAACACACCCATCCTGTATGTTCAGACGGAATACCTTGATTGTGCACCGAACACACCCATCTTGTATGTTCAGACAGAAGAATACCTCGATTGTGCACCGAACACACCCATTCCTGTATGTTCAGACGGAATACCTTGATTGTGCACCGAACACATCCATCCTGTATGTTCAGACAGAACACTTTGATTGTGCACCGAACATACCCATTTTGTATGTTCAGACATAAGAACACCTCGATTGTGCACCGAACACACCCATTCCTGTATGTTCAGACGGAATTCCTTGATTGTGCACCGAACACACCCATCTTGTATGTTCAGACGGAATACCTTGATTGTGCACCGAACACACCCATCCTGTATGTTCAGACGGAATACCTTGATGATTGTGCACCGAACACATCCATCCTGTATGTTCAGACGGAATACCTTGATGATTGTGCACCGAACACACCCATTCCTGTATGTTCAGACGGAATACCTTGATGATTGTGCACCGAACACATCCATCCTGTATGTTCAGACGGAATACCTTGATGATTGTGCACCGAACACACCCATCCTGTATGTTCAGACGGAATACCTTGATGATTGTGCACCGAACACACCCATTCCTGTATGTTCAGACGGAATACCTTGATTGTGCACCGTACACACCCATCCTGTATGTTCAGACGGAATACCTTGATGATTGTGCACCGAAAACACCCATCCTGTATGTTCAGACGGAATACCTTGATTGTGCACCGTACACACCCATCCTGTATGTTCAGACGGAATACCTTGATGATCGTGCACCGAACACACCCATCCTGTATGTTCAGACGGAATACCTTGATTGTGCACCGAACACACCCATCTTGTACGTTCAGACAGAAGAATACCTCGATTGTGCACCGAACACACCCATTCCTCTATGTTCAGACGGAATACCTTGATTTGGCACCGAACACACCCATCTTGTATGTTCAGACAGAAGAATACCTCGATTGTGCACCGAACACACCCATTCCTGTATGTTCAGACGGAATACCTTTATTGTGCACCGAACACACACATCCTGTATGTTCAGACGGAATACCTTGATTGTGCACCGAACACACCCATTCCTGTATGTTCAGACGGAATACCTTGATGATCGTGCACCGAACACACCCATCCTGTATGATCAGACGGAATACCTTGATTGTGCACCGAACACACCCATCCTGTATGTTCAGACGGAATACCTTGATTGTGCACCGAACACACCCATCTTGTATATTCAGACAGAAAAACACCTCGATTGTGCACCGAACACACCCATTCCTGTATGTTCAGACGGAATACCTTGATTGTGCACCGAACACACCCATCTTGTATGTTCACACAGAACACCTTGATTGTGCACCGAACACACCCATTCCTGTATGTTCAGACAGAACACTTTGATTGTGCACCGAACATATCCATCTTGTATGTTCAGACAGAAGAACACCTCGATTGTGCACCGAACACACCCATTCCTGTATGTTCAGACAGAACACTTTGATTGTGCACCGAACATATCCATCTTGTATGTTCAGACAGAAGAACACCTCGATTGTGCACCGAACACACCCATCTTGTATGTTCACACAGAACACCTTGATTGTGCACCGAACACACCCATTCCTGTATGTTCAGACAGAACACTTTGATTGTGCACCGAACATATCCATCTTGTATGTTCAGACAGAAGAACACCTCGATTGTGCACCGAACACACCCATTCCTGTATGTTCAGACGGAATACCTTGATTGTGCACCGAACACACCCATTACTGTATGTTCAGACGGAATTCCTTGATTGTGCACCGAACATATCCATCTTGTATGTTCAGACGGAATACCTTGATTGTGTACCGAACACACCCATCCTGTATGTTCAGACGGAATACCTTGATGATTGTGCACCGAACACACCCATCCTGTATGTTCAGACGGAATACCTTGATTGTGCACCGAACACACCCATCTTGTATGTTCAGACAGAAGAATACCTCGATTGTGCACCGAACACACCCATTCCTGTATGTTCAGACGGAATACCTTGATTGTGCACCGAACACATCCATCCTGTATGTTCAGACAGAACACTTTGATTGTGCACCGAACATACCCATTTTGTATGTTCAGACATAAGAACACCTCGATTGTGCACCGAACACACCCATTCCTGTATGTTCAGACGGAATTCCTTGATTGTGCACCGAACACACCCATCTTGTATGTTCAGACGGAATACCTTGATTGTGCACCGAACACACCCATCCTGTATGTTCAGACGGAATACCTTGATGATTGTGCACCGAACACATCCATCCTGTATGTTCAGACGGAATACCTTGATGATTGTGCACCGAACACACCCATTCCTGTATGTTCAGACGGAATACCTTGATGATTGTGCACCGAACACATCCATCCTGTATGTTCAGACGGAATACCTTGATGATTGTGCACCGAACACACCCATCCTGTATGTTCAGACGGAATACCTTGATGATTGTGCACCGAACACACCCATTCCTGTATGTTCAGACGGAATACCTTGATTGTGCACCGTACACACCCATCCTGTATGTTCAGACGGAATACCTTGATGATTGTGCACCGAAAACACCCATCCTGTATGTTCAGACGGAATACCTTGATTGTGCACCGTACACACCCATCCTGTATGTTCAGACGGAATACCTTGATGATCGTGCACCGAACACACCCATCCTGTATGTTCAGACGGAATACCTTGATTGTGCACCGAACACACCCATCTTGTACGTTCAGACAGAAGAATACGTCGATTGTGCACCGAACACACCCATTCCTCTATGTTCAGACGGAATACCTTGATTTGGCACCGAACACACCCATCTTGTATGTTCAGACAGAAGAATACCTCGATTGTGCACCGAACACACCCATTCCTGTATGTTCAGACGGAATACCTTTATTGTGCACCGAACACACACATCCTGTATGTTCAGACGGAATACCTTGATTGTGCACCGAACACACCCATTCCTGTATGTTCAGACGGAATACCTTGATGATCGTGCACCGAACACACCCATCCTGTATGATCAGACGGAATACCTTGATTGTGCACCGAACACACCCATCCTGTATGTTCAGACGGAATACCTTGATTGTGCACCGAACACACCCATCTTGTATATTCAGACAGAAAAACACCTCGATTGTGCACCGAACACACCCATTCCTGTATGTTCAGACGGAATACCTTGATTGTGCACCGAACACACCCATCTTGTATGTTCACACAGAACACCTTGATTGTGCACCGAACACACCCATTCCTGTATGTTCAGACAGAACACTTTGATTGTGCACCGAACATATCCATCTTGTATGTTCAGACAGAAGAACACCTCGATTGTGCACCGAACACACCCATTCCTGTATGTTCAGACAGAACACTTTGATTGTGCACCGAACATATCCATCTTGTATGTTCAGACAGAAGAACACCTCGATTGTGCACCGAACACACCCATCTTGTATGTTCACACAGAACACCTTGATTGTGCACCGAACACACCCATTCCTGTATGTTCAGACAGAACACTTTGATTGTGCACCGAACATATCCATCTTGTATGTTCAGACAGAAGAACACCTCGATTGTGCACCGAACACACCCATTCCTGTATGTTCAGACGGAATACCTTGATTGTGCACCGAACACACCCATTACTGTATGTTCAGACGGAATTCCTTGATTGTGCACCGAACATATCCATCTTGTATGTTCAGACGGAATACCTTGATTGTGTACCGAACACACCCATCCTGTATGTTCAGACGGAATACCTTGATGATTGTGCACCGAACACATCCATCCTGTATGTTCAGACGGAATACCTTGATTGTGCACCGAACACACCCATCTTTTATGTTCAGACAGAAGAATACCTCGATTGTGCACCGAACACACCCATTCCTGTATGTTCAGACGGAATACCTTGATTGTGCACCGAACACACCCATCCTGTATGTTCAGACGGAATACCTTGATTGTGCACCGAACACACCCATCTTGTATGTTCAGACAGAAGAATACCTCGATTGTGCACCGAACACACCCATTCCTGAATGTTCAGACGGAATACCTTGATTGTGCACCGAACACATCCATCCTGTATGTTCAGACGGAATACCTTAATGATTGTGCACCGAACACACCCATTCCTGTATGTTCAGACGGAATACCTTGATGATCGTGCACCGAACACACCCATCCAGTATGTTCAGACGGAATACCTTGATTGTGCACCGAACACACCCATCTTGTATGTTCAGACAGAAGAATACCTCGATTGTGCACCGAACACACCCATTCCTGTATGTTCAGACGGAATACCTTGATTGTGCACCGAACACATCCATCCTGTATGTTCAGACAGAACACTTTGATTGTGCACCGAACATACCCATTTTGTATGTTCAGACATAAGAACACCTCGATTGTGCACCGAACACACCCATTCCTGTATGTTCAGACGGAATTCCTTGATTGTGCACCGAACACACCCATCTTGTATGTTCAGACAGAAGAATACCTTGATATTGTGCACCGAACACATCCATCCTGTATGTTCAGACGGAATACCTTGATGATTGTGCACCGAACACACCCATTCCTGTATGTTCAGACGGAATACCTTGATGATTGTGCACCGAACACATCCATCCTGTATGTTCAGACGGAATACCTTGATGATTGTGCACCGAACACACCCATCCTGTATGTTCAGACGGAATACCTTGATGATTGTGCACCGAACACACCCATTCCTGTATGTTCAGACGGAATACCTTGATTGTGCACCGTACACACCCATCCTGTATGTTCAGACGGAATACCTTGATGATTGTGCACCGAAAACACCCATCCTGTATGTTCAGACGGAATACCTTGATTGTGCACCGTACACACCCATCCTGTATGTTCAGACGGAATACCTTGATGATCGTGCACCGAACACACCCATCCTGTATGTTCAGACGGAATACCTTGATTGTGCACCGAACACACCCATCTTGTACGTTCAGACAGAAGAATACCTCGATTGTGCACCGAACACACCCATTCCTCTATGTTCAGACGGAATACCTTGATTTGGCACCGAACACACCCATCTTGTATGTTCAGACAGAAGAATACCTCGATTGTGCACCGAACACACCCATTCCTGTATGTTCAGACGGAATACCTTGATTGTGCACCGAACACACACATCCTGTATGTTCAGACGGAATACCTTGATTGTGCACCGAACACACCCATTCCTGTATGTTCAGACGGAATACCTTGATGATCGTGCACCGAACACACCCATCCTGTATGTTCAGACGGAATACCTTGATTGTGCACCGAACACACCCATCTTGTATGTTCAGACAGAAGAATACCTCGATTGTGCACCGAACACACCCATTCCTGTATGTTCAGACAGAACACTTTATTTTGCACCGAACACACCCATCCTGTATGATCAGACGGAATACCTTGATTGTGCACCGAACACACCCATCCTGTATGTTCAGACGGAATACCTTGATTGTGCACCGAACACACCCATCTTGTATATTCAGACAGAAAAACACCTCGATTGTGCACCGAACACACCCATTCCTGTATGTTCAGACGGAATACCTTGATTGTGCACCGAAAACACCCATCTTGTATGTTCACACAGAACACCTTGATTGTGCACCGAACACACCCATTCCTGTATGTTCAGACAGAACACTTTGATTGTGCACCGAACATATCCATCTTGTATGTTCAGACAGAAGAACACCTCGATTGTGCACCGAACACACCCATTCCTGTATGTTCAGACGGAATACCTTGATGATTGTGCACCGAACACACCCATCCTGTATGTTCAGACGGAATACCTTGATTGTGCACCGAACACATCCATCCTGTATGTTCAGACAGAAGAATTCCTCGATTGTGCACCGAACACACCCATTCCTGTATGTTCAGACGGAATACCTTGATTGTGCACCGAACACACCCATCCTGTATGTTCAGACGGAATACCTTGATTGTGCACCGTACACACCCATCCTGTATGTTCAGACGGAATACCTTGATTGTGCACCGAACACACCCATCCTGTATGTTCAGACGGAATACCTTGATGATCGTGCACCGAACACACCCATCCTGTATGTTCAGACGGAATACCTTGATTGTGCACCGAACACACCCATCTTGTATGTTCAGACAGAAGAATACCTCGATTGTGCACCGAACACACCCATTCCTGAATTTTCAGACGGAATACCTTGATTGTGCACCGAACACATCCATCCTGTATGTTCAGACGGAATACCTTGATGATTGTGCACCGAACACACCCATTCCTGTATGTTCAGACGGAATACCTTGATTGTGCACCGTACACACCCATCCTGTATGTTCAGACGGAATACCTTGATGATTGTGCACCGAAAACACCCATCCTGTATGTTCAGACGGAATACCTTGATTGTGCACCGTACACACCCATCCTGTATGTTCAGACGGAATACCTTGATGATGGTGCACCGAACACACCCATCCTGTATGTTCAGACGGAATACCTTGATTGTGCACCGAACACACCCATCTTGTACGTTCAGACAGAAGAATACCTCGATTGTGCACCGAACACACCCATTCCTCTATGTTCAGACGGAATACCTTGATTTGGCACCGAACACACCCATCTTGTATGTTCAGACAGAAGAATACCTCGATTGTGCACCGAACACACCCATTCCTGTATGTTCAGACGGAATACCTTGATTGTGCACCGAACACACACATAATGTATGTTCAGACGGAATACCTTGATTGTGCACCGAACACACCCATCTTGTATGTTCAGACAGAACACCTTGATTGTGCACCGAACACACCCATTCCTGTATGTTCAGACAGAACACTTTGATTGTGCACCGAACATATCCATCTTGTATGTTCAGACAGAAGAACACCTCGATTGTGCACCGAACACACCCATTCCTGTATGTTCAGACGGAATTCCTTGATTGTGCACCGAACATATCCATCTTGTATGTTCAGACGGAATAGCTTGATTGTGTACCGAACACACCCATCCTGTATGTTCAGACGGAATACCTTGATGATTGTGCACCGAACACATCCATCCTGTATGTTCAGACGGAATACCTTGATTGTGCACCATACACACCCATCCTGTATGTTCAGACGGAATACCTTGATTGTGCACCGAACACACCCATCCTGTATGTTCAGACGGAATACCTTGATTGTGCACCGAACACACCCATTCCTGAATGTTCAGACGGAATACCTTGATTGTGCACCGAACACATCCATCCTGTATGTTCAGACGGAATACCTTAATGATTGTGCACCGAACACACCCATTCCTGTATGTTCAGACGGAATACCTTGATGATCGTGCACCGAACACACCCATCCTGTATGTTCAGACGGAATACCTTGATTGTGCACCGAACACACCCATCTTATATGTTCAGACAGAAGAATACCTCGATTGTGCACCGAACACACCCATTCCTGTATGTTCAGACGGAATACCTTGATTGTGCACCGAACACATCCATCCTGTATGTTCAGACAGAAGAATACCTTGATGATTGTGCACCGAACACATCCATCCTGTATGTTCAGACGGAATACCTTGATGATTGTGCACCGAACACACCCATTCCTGTATGTTCAGACGGAATACCTTGATGATTGTGCACCGAACACATCCATCCTGTATGTTCAGACGGAATACCTTGATGATTGTGCACCGAACACACCCATCCTGTATGTGCAGACGGAATACCTTGATGATTGTGCACCGAACACACCCATTCCTGTATGTTCAGACGGAATACCTTGATTGTGCACCGTACACACCCATCCTGTATGTTCAGACGGAATACCTTGATGATTGTGCACCGAAAACACCCATCCTGTATGTTCAGACGGAATACCTTGATTGTGCACCGTACACACCCATCCTGTATGTTCAGACGGAATACCTTGATGATCGTGCACCGAACACACCCATCCTGTATGTTCAGACGGAATACCTTGATTGTGCACCGAACACACCCATCTTGTACGTTCAGACAGAAGAATACCTCGATTGTGCACCGAACACACCCATTCCTCTATGTTCAGACGGAATACCTTGATTTGGCACCGAACACACCCATCTTGTATGTTCAGACAGAAGAATACCTCGATTGTGCACCGAACACACCCATTCCTGTATGTTCAGACGGAATACCTTGATTGTGCACCGAACACACACATCCTGTATGTTCAGACGGAATACCTTGATTGTGCACCGAACACACCCATTCCTGTATGTTCAGACGGAATACCTTGATGATCGTGCACCGAACACACCCATCCTGTATGTTCAGACGGAATACCTTGATTGTGCACCGAACACACCCATCTTGTATGTTCAGACAGAAGAATACCTCGATTGTGCACCGAACACACCCATTCCTGTATGTTCAGACAGAACACTTTGATTTTGCACCGAACACACCCATCCTGTATGATCAGACGGAATACCTTGATTGTGCACCGAACACACCCATCCTGTATGTTCAGACGGAATACCTTGCTTGTGCACCGAACACACCCATCTTGTATATTCAGACAGAAAAACACCTCGATTGTGCACCGAACACACCCATTCCTGTATGTTTAGACGGAATACCTTGATTGTGCACCGAACACACCCATCTTGTATGTTCACACAGAACACCTTGATTGTGCACCGAACACACCCATTCCTGTATGTTCAGACAGAACACTTTGATTGTGCACCGAACATATCCATCTTGTATGTTCAGACAGAAGAACACCTCGATTGTGCACCGAACACACCCATTACTGTATGTTCAGACGGAATTCCTTGATTGTGCACCGAACATATCCATCTTGTATGTTCAGACGGAATACCTTGATTGTGTACCGAACACACCCATCCTGTATGTTCAGACGGAATACCTTGATGATTGTGCACCGAACACATCCATCCTGTATGTTCAGACGGAATACCTTGATTGTGCACCGAACACACCCATCTTTTATGTTCAGACAGAAGAATACCTCGATTGTGCACCGAACACACCCATTCCTGTATGTTCAGACGGAATACCTTGATTGTGCACCGAACACACCCATCCTGTATGTTCAGACGGAATACCTTGATTGTGCACCGAACACACCAATCTTGTATGTTCAGACAGAAGAATACCTCGATTGTGCACCGAACACACCCATTCCTGAATGTTCAGACGGAATACCTTGATTGTGCACCGAACACATCCATCCTGTATGTTCAGACGGAATACCTTGATGATTGTGCACCGAACACACCCATTCCTGTATGTTCAGACGGAATACCTTGATTGTGTACCGAACACACCCATCCTGTATGTTCAGACGGAATACCTTGATGATTGTGCACCGAACACATCCATCCTGTATGTTCAGACGGAATACCTTGATTGTGCACCATACACACCCATCCTGTATGTTCAGACGGAATACCTTGATTGTGCACCGAACACACCCATCTTGTATGTTCAGACAGAAGAATACCTCGATTGTGCACCGAACACACCCATTCCTGTATGTTCAGACAGAACACTTTGATTTTGCACCGAACACACCCATCCTGTATGATCAGACGGAATACCTTGATTGTGCACCGAACACACCCATCCTGTATGTTCAGACGGAATACCTTGATTGTGCACCGAACACACCCATCTTGTATGTTCAGACAGAAAAACACCTCGATTGTGCACCGAACACACCCATTCCTGTATGTTCAGACGGAATACCTTGATTGTGCACCGAACACACCCATCTTGTATGTTCACACAGAACACCTTGATTGTGCACCGAACACACCCATTCCTGTATGTTCAGACAGAACACTTTGATTGTGCACCGAACATATCCATCTTGTATGTTCAGACAGAAGAACACCTCGATTGTGCACCGAACACACCCATTCCTGTATGTTCAGACGGAATTCCTTGATTGTGCACCGAACATATCCATCTTGTATGTTCAGACGGAATACCTTGATTGTGTACCGAACACACCCATCCTGTATGTTCAGACGGAATAACTTGATGATTGTGCACCGAACACATCCATCCTGTATGTTCAGACGGAATACCTTGATTGTGCACCGAACACACCCATCTTTTATGTTCAGACATAAGAATACCTCGATTGTGCACCGAACACACCCATTCCTGTATGTTCAGACGGAATACCTTGATTGTGCACCGAACACACCCATCCTGTATGTTCAGACGGAATACCTTGATTGTGCACCGAACACACCCATCTTTTATGTTCAGACAGAAGAATACCTCGATTGTGCACCGAACACACCCATTCCTGTATGTTCAGACGGAATACCTTGGATTGTGCACCGAACACACCCATCCTGTATGTTCAGACGGAATACCTTGATTGTGCACCGAACACACCCATCCTGTATGTTCAGACGGAATACCTTGATGATCGTGCACCGAACACACCCATCCTGTATGTTCAGACGGAATACCTTGATGATCGTGCACCGAACACACCCATCCTGTATGTTCAGACGGAATACCTTGATTGTGCACCGAACACATCCATCCTGTATGTTCAGACGGAATACCTTGATTGTGCACCGAACACACCCATCCTGTATGTTCAGACGGAATACCTTGATTGTGCACAGAACACACCCATCTTGTATGTTCAGACAGAACACCTTGATTGTGCACCGAACACACCCATCTTGTATGTTCAGACAGAACACCTTGATTGTGCACCGAACACACCCATCCTGTATGTTCAGACGGAATACCTTGATTGTGCACCGAACACACCCTTGATTGTGCACCGAACACACCCATTCCTGTATGTTCAGACAGAACACTTTGATTGTGCACCGAACACACCCATCCTGTATGTTCAGACGGAATACCTTGATGATTGTGCACCGAACACACCCATTCCTGTATGTTCAGACGGAATACCTTGATTGTGCACCGTACTCACCCATCCTGTATGTTCAGACGGAATACCTTGATGATTGTGCACCGAACACACCCACCCTGTATGTTCAGACGGAATACCTTGATTGTGCACCGTACACACCCATCCTGTATGTTCAGACGGAATACCTTGATGATCGTGCACCGAACACACCCATCCTGTATGTTCAGACGGAATACCTTGATTGTGCACCGTACACACCCATCCTGTATGTTCAGACGGAATACCTTGATTGTGCACCGAACACACCCATCTTGTATGTTCAGACAGAAGAATACCTCGATTGTGCACCGAACACACCCATTCCTGTATGTTCAGACGGAATACCTTGATTGTGCACCGAACACACCCATCTTGTATGTTCAGACAGAAGAATACCTCGATTGTGCACCGAACACACCCATTCCTGTATGTTCAGACGGAATGAACCAATGAAATCAGCACATTCTAAAACCTCAGTAGTCAAACTGTATGGCCAATTTACCACGTTTGAAAAAAGTGCTACTTCCACTTTTGGTGCTCTTTTAGTATTGATAAAAAAAATGAAAATTTTGCTTCTAATCTTACTAATACTTACGTATTAATTACTAATAATGAATTCAACAAACCAAAAAAGAATAGTATGGTTTCATGGTTATACCAAAGTCTTTGTAGGGTGATGTATTTTGTGTAATTTTATCAATTCCGAAAGGTTCCGAAATGGTATGGGTGCCAGGAACTCCTCATATCCTCATATCTATAGTAGTTCATGGTAGTAGTAGTAGTATGTTCAGACAGAAGAACACCTTGATTCTGCACAGAACACACCCATCCTCTATGTTCAGACAGAAGAACACCTTGATTCTGCACAGAACACACCCATCCTCTATGTTCAGACAGAAGAACACCTTGATTCTGCACAGAACACACCCATCCTCTATGTTCAGACAGAAGAACACCTTGATTCTGCACAGAACACACCCATCCTCTATGTTCAGACAGAAGAACACCTTGATTCTGCACAGAACACACCCATCCTCTATGTTCAGACAGAAGAACACCTTGATTCTGCACAGAACACACCCATCCTCTATGTTCAGACAGAAGAACACCTTGATTCTGCACAGAACACACCCATCCTCTATGTTCAGACAGAAGAACACCTTGATTCTGCACAGAACACACCCATCCTCTATGTTCAGACAGAAGAACACCTTGATTCTGCGCAGAACACACCCATCCTCTATGTTCAGACAGAAGAACACCTTGATTCTGCACAGAACACACCCATCATCTATGTTCAGACAGAAGAACACCTTGATTCTGCACAGAACACACCCATCCTCTATGTTCAGACAGAAGAACACCTTGATTCTGCACAGAACACACCCATCATCTATGTTCAGACAGAAGAACACCTTGATTATGCACAGAACACACCCATCCTCTATTTTCAGACAGAAGAACACCTTGATTCTGCACAGAACACGCCCATCCTCTATGTTCAGACAGAAGAACACCTTGATTCTGCACAGAACACACCCATCATCTATGTTCAGACAGAAGAACACCTTGATTCTGCACAGAACACACCCATCCTCTATGTTCAGACAGAAGAACACCTTGATTCTGCACAGAACACACCCATCCTCTATGTTCAGACAGAAGAACACCTTGATTCTGCACAGAACACACCCATCCTCTATGTTCAGACAGAAGAACACCTTGATTCTGCACAGAACACACCCATCCTCTATGTTCAGACAGAAGAACACCTTGATTCTGCACAGAACACACCCATCCTCTATGTTCAGACAGAAGAACACCTTGATTCTGCGCAGAACACACCCATCCTCTATGTTCAGACAGAAGAACACCTTGATTCTGCACAGAACACACCCATCATCTATGTTCAGACAGAAGAACACCTTGATTCTGCACAGAACACACCCATCCTCTATGTTCAGACAGAAGAACACCTTGATTCTGCACAGAACACACCCATCATCTATGTTCAGACAGAAGAACACCTTGATTATGCACAGAACACACCCATCCTCTATTTTCAGACAGAAGAACACCTTGATTCTGCACAGAACACGCCCATCCTCTATGTTCAGACAGAAGAACACCTTGATTCTGCACAGAACACACCCATCATCTATGTTCAGACAGAAGAACACCTTGATTCTGCACAGAACACACCCATCCTCTATGTTCAGACAGAAGAACACCTTGATTCTGCACAGAACACACCCATCCTCTATGTTCAGACAGAACACCTTGATTGTGCATTGTTGATGTTCAGGAACATAAACATCCCGATCCTGCAAAACACATACCCACATCCATTCGTGTTTTTTAAATTAGATTATTATTTATTTTACTTCAATTGATCAAGCACATATACAATTATGATTATATGTCATTATTATTAATTTTAAAATAAAGCATTTTAGATAATTTTAGTAAATTTTTTTTGAGTTCTGTTTTTTTCTGTATATTCAGAAGGACCAAATAACACCTCGATTGTATTGTGCACCACACACACCCATCCTATGTGTTCAGAATGAAAAAACATCTTGGGACACGTTATTTATTTAATTAGTGCATTCAAAAATGAACTATGATAGTGCAATGCATTTTGGCGGTACTGTGTCAATTATAGTGTTGTAAGTGTAGTACCGGTAGTGTAACATCTTTTGAAGTAGACAAAAATGGCTTTCCTAGACACAACTATTATGGTTGTTATGTTATATTTTACGACTATATATAAATGTTAATGATATATTTATTCCGCCACTGTTATTTTTTATAAGTCCAGAGCCCGAAACTGGGAAAGCGAACATATTTGGTCATTGATCAATCGAAAATGACATCAGTGACTGCATAAAGTCTGTATATCGATGTATTAGCGCAACAAAACTTATCTGAATAATTATTACACAGACCAATCGATCATAAACCAGCGAAATAAGGAAATATGTTAACTGTCAACACAATTATTTGGATGTAAGATATCAAATCGAGTTTACAAACAACAACTCAAAGATAGGCATTTCAGACAAAAGTGCTCCATATCTATTGGTAAATAGTTTGGTGTATAACAGTTAGTGGTTCCTTTTTGAATTCACCATTGTTTAAATAATAGTTCTGTATTTACACGAAATTATTTCGCAACAATTGGTCTGACATGCTGCTTTCCTACTATTTAAATACACTTTATCCTAATCCATTGTTAAAGTTTATAATAAAAAATGAAATTCTACAAAATGCTTATCTTACCATCAATAAATGTAAACACATGGGTTTATCTGTTCAATGATCCCTTTGTATGATAATTGTTTGCGTTTCAGTGTATACTGGAATATACACTAAATATAAGTCGCTTTATTTCGTTTTGTAGTAATATGTATATATGTCGTTATGTAGTTAATATTATTATAGTTATGTTGATTTTACTAGGAAAATTTATGTTGAGTTTGTATAAAGCGGTCTCTATTGTACAGACCCACGATAATATAACTCTACTACTTATAATCCGCTGTCATATCACATTTAAAGTTGTATTGCCAACCGACTCTAGATCGTAATTAATTATTTACTTCTTGTTTAAGTTTTACTTTATCCGACGCATCAGTCTGATAGTGGTGTAAATTGACTGCGAGTCAAATAAAGTTTCGTTTAATTAATATTTTGGTGCTATTAACATTATAAACGTTATTTTATTTAAATAGATTGCGCGACGAAAATTTGTATTAAAAAGATATGATATGTTTTAACCAGAAGCGAATCCGACGCCCTTCTGGGCAACTCCGTTATCTCGCTTTCTTTAACCAGAAGCGAATCCGACGCCCTTCTGGGCAACTCCGTTATCTCGCTTTCTTTAACCAGAAGCGAATCCGACGCCCTTCTGGGCAACTCCGTTATCTCGCTTTCTTTAACCAGAAGCGAATCCGACGCCCTTCTGGGCAACTCCGTTATCTCGCTTTCTTTAACCAGAAGCGAATCCGACGCCCTTCTGGGCAAATCCGTTATCTCGCTTTCTTTAACCAGAAGCGAATCCGACGCCATTCTGGGCAACTCCGTTATCTCGCTTTCTTTAACCAGAAGCGAATCCGACGCCCTTTTGGGCAACTCCGTTATCTCGCTTTCTTTAACCAGAAGCGAATCCGACGCCCTTCTGGGCAACTCCGTTATCTCGCTTTCTTTAACCAGAAGCGAATCCGACGCCCTTCTGGGCAACTCCGTTATCTCGCTTTCTTTAACCAGAAGCGAATCCGACGCCCTTCTGGGCAACTCCGTTATCTCGCTTTCTTTAACCAGAAGCGAATCCGACGCCCTTCTGGGCAACTCCGTTATCTCGCTTTCTTTAACCAGAAGCGAATCCGACGCCCTTCTGGGCAAATCCGTTATCTCGCTTTCTTTAACCAGAAGCGAATCCGACGCCATTCTGGGCAACTCCGTTATCTCGCTTTCTTTAACCAGAAGCGAATCCGACGCCCTTCTGGGCAACTCCGTTATCTCGCTTTCTTTAACCAGAAGCGAATCCGACGCCCTTCTGGGCAACTCCGTTATCTCGCTTTCTTTAACCAGAAGCGAATCCGACGCCCTTCTGGGCAACTCCGTTACCTCACTTTCTTTATCTTTTTCACTTATTTGTTATGCATTAAAATGAAAGATTATCTAAAAGTTAGAACAGACAAAAAACTGCATACCGGTAGTGAAAAATAATAGTTTGTTGACTAGATAGACCTTTGTTGTAAGACGTTAAATATGTTAGTGCTGAGTAAAATTTAAGTTTTGAGAAGCGAAAGCCCAGTTTTGACGTTAGAGTTTTTTCGTAAACATTGTTTTATATATATTGTTTTAAATAAAATATATATTTTTCCTGTTTTTCAAGTATTTCTAAACATTTTCACTTTTGTTAAACGTTTATAGAACTTTTAGTACTTATATTTTCGTTATTTTTGCTTCTATTGCATTCGTATTGCGAAGAGCGAAACCGCGGCCGTTATTTACTATTACTATTACGTAGTACTTACATCACCCTTGACGTGGTTAACAGTCATTAAACGATCTCCACTGCATCTGAGGCGGGACATAAGGTACTCGCACAAAAGGTACTCGCACAAAAGGTACTCGCACAAAAGGTACACCGTCAAAAGGTACTCGCACAAAAGGTACTCGCACAAAAGGTACACGGTCAAAAGGTTCTCGCACAAAAGGTACCCGCACAAAAGGTACACGCACAAAAGGTACACCGTCAAAAGGTACTCGCACAAAAGGTACTCGCACAAAAGGTACACGGTCAAAAGGTTCTCGCACAAAAGGTACCCGCACAAAAGGTACACGCACAAAAGGTACACCGTCAAAAGGTACTCGCACAAAAGGTACACGCACAAAAGGTACTCGCACAAAAGGTACACGGTCAAAAGGTTCTCGCACAAAAGGTACACGCACAAAAGGTACTCGCACAAAAGGTACACCGTCAAAAGGTACTCGCACAAAAGGTACACGCACAAAAGGTACTCGCACAAAAGGTACTCGCACAAAAGGTACTCGCACAAAAGGTACTCGCACAAAAGGTACACGGTCAAAAGGTTCTCGCACAAAAGGTACACGCACAAAAGGTACATGGTCAAAAGGTTCTCGCACAAAAGGTACACGCACAAAAGGTACTCGCAAAAAGGTACACCGTCAAAAGGTACTCGCACAAAAGGTACACGGTCAAAAGGTTCTCGCACAAAAGGTACACGCACAAAAGGTACTCGCACAAAAGGTACACGCACAAAAGGTACTCGCACAAAAGGTACACGGTCAAAAGGTTCTCGCACAAAAGGTACACGCACAAAAGGTACTCGCACAAAAGGTACACCGTCAAAAGGTACTCGCACAAAAGGTACACGCACAAAAGGTACTCGCACAAAAGGTACTCGCACAAAAGGTACTCGCACAAAAGGTACTCGCACAAAAGGTACACGGTCAAAAGGTTCTCGCACAAAAGGTACACGCACAAAAGGTACACGGTCAAAAGGTTCTCGCACAAAAGGTACACGCACAAAAGGTACTCGCAAAAAGGTACACCGTCAAAAGGTACTCGCACAAAAGGTACACGGTCAAAAGGTTCTCGCACAAAAGGTACACGCACAAAAGGTACTCGCACAAAAGGTACACCGTCAAAAGGTACTCGCACAAAAGGTACACGCACAAAAGGTACTCGCACAAAAGGTACACGGTCAAAAGGTACTCGCACAAAAAGTACACGCACAAAAGGTACTCGCACAAAAGGTACACGGTCAAAAGGTACTCGCACAAAAGGTACTCGCACAAAAGGTACACGCACAAAAGGTACTCGCACAAAAGGTACACGGTCAAAAGGTACTCGCACAAAAGGTACACGGTGAAAAGGTTCTCGCACAAAAGGTACTCACACAAAATGTACTCGCACAAAAGGTACTAGCACAAAAGGTACACGGTCAAAAGGTACTCGCACAAAAGGTACACAGTTAAAAGGTACTCGCATAAAAGATACACGGTTAAAAGGTACTCGCCCAAAAGGTACTCGCACAAAAGTTACTCGCACCAAAGTTACTCGCACAAAAGGTACACGGTCAAAAGGTACTCGTACAAAAGGTACACTTCAAAAGCACAGCCTTTAATACAATATTCGTCCGCATATTCGGTAAGTATATTGAACCTATTTTTGTGTGTTGAACCTAAATGATAAACAATCATGAGTCACGGGAAGTTTACCATTGATACTATATTGAGTGACTCAAAATCGAAACTGACTGCATTGAATAAGGTACCACCTGTACCTGTTACAGGGTTGGCTGTTTCTCCGGGAACCCTTAAGATAACCTGCACTCCTGAGGTACCTTGGCGTCGGGATGAATTACATCTGAGAATGTTTGACAGACAAATATTTCAGTCACAGCTGAATTTTACAGACCAGGTTAGTTTGTACATGTTCTACAATTATTTATAACTCAACTGCATTTTACAGTTATTTTATGTTATACACATAATTAATTAAATTCATTAACTAATTAATAATTTTCCCGCAACTTTCATCGCATATGCCAGCATCACTAAGTAAACTTTCTAGTTTAGCTGCCGATGGGTGAGAAAATTGGCGGTGAAGCTTCAACAGACGATTTTGAAGTTCTTTCTATTCCCTGGCTTGGAAATTAACATGCAAACACATTCTTCTTTGATATAATGGCCAATGGGAACATAATAATGGCCTGAAGAAGTCATATTTAGGGCTATATTAATTCCGAAGATTTCTGCTGAATCACTTTCTAGGTAGATTTTCATCTTAATTCGTTTCATGGAGTCTTTCGAGAGCAACAATGGGATATCGGAATCAACTATATCAGTTCTAATGGCCCATCGTCATGAGTTCAAATGGTTCATCGGTCCTGCAACTATAGCTGGAATTAGTTTATGAAAACTTGTATTCCTGGATTGCATTTGATTCTTTCATAATAATTTTTATGTAAACTAGCAATATATGTATCAAACCAGTCCTGTCCCAAACTGTAGTGGTACAAGCACATCAAGCACTGCACAGTATGAAGCTCCAATGCTAAGTCTATGAATTTCTTCAGAGGCTGTGAAGCCGACCAAAATTGGGTGCTACACGAAATTTTCACAATTGATTGTTTCGAAATTATTATTATTATTTTTTATCTACACAAACAATACCGTTACCGTTACCCAGTACCCGTTACCGGTACCGTTACCCAGTTCATAGAAAGGTGTGGGGTTTAAGCACGGGGCATAGTGAAAGCCGTGGGCCGTGGGCCGTGGGCCGTGGGCCGTGGGCCGTGGGCCGTGGTCCGTGGGCCGTGGGCCGTGGGCCGTGGGCCGTGGGCCGTGGGCCGTGGGCCGTGGGCCGTGGGCCGTGGGCCGTGGGCCGTGGGCCGTGGGCCGTGGGCCGTGGGCCGTGGGCAGTGGGCCGTGGGCCGTGGGCCGTGGGCCGTGGGCCGTGGGCCGTGGGCCGTGGGCCGTGGGCCGTGGGCCGTGGGCCGTGGGCCGTGGGCCGCGGGCCGTGGGCCGTGGGCCGTGGGCCGTGGGCCGTGGGCCGTGGGCCGTGGGCCGTGGGCCGTGGGCCGTGGGCCGTGGGCCGTGGGCCGTGGGCCGTGGGCCGTGGGCCGTGGGCCGTGGGCCGTGGGCCGTGGGCCGTGGGCCGTGGGCCGTGGGCCGTGGGCCGTGGGCCGTGGGCCGTGGGCCGTGGGCCGTGGGCCGTGGGCCGTGGGCCGTGGGCCGTGGGCCGTGGGCCGTGGGCCGTGGGCCGTGGGCCGTGGGCCGTGGGCCGTGGGCCGTGGGCCGTGGGCCGTGGGCCGTGGGCCGTGGGCCGTGGGCCGTGGGCCGTGGGCCGTGGGCCGTGGGCCGTGGGCCGTGGGCCGTGGGCCGTGGGCCGTGGGCCGTGGGCCGTGGGCCGTGGGCCGTGGGCCGTGGGCCGTGGGCCGTGGGCCGTGGGCCGTTGGCCGTGGGCCGTGGGCCGTGGGCCGTGGGCCGTGGGCCGTGGGCCGTGGGCCGTGGGCCGTGGGCCGTGGGCCGTGGGCCGTGGGCCGTGGGCCGTGGGCCGTGGGCCGTGGGCCGTGGGCCGTGGGCCTTGGGCCGTGGGCCGTGGGCCGTGGGCCGTGGGCCGTGGGCCGTGGGCCGTGGGCCGTGGGCCGTGGGCCGTGTATCGTGTTACTTACCACGTGCTGATAACCCTGATTTGGCCCCCTCCAGCTATTAGAGATAAAAGCTCTGCAATAGTTTTCCCGAATGAAGTTCAACTATCGTTCGGTGCGAAAGCTTTTGTAATCATCGATAGTTTGTTGGCTGAAAATACTGGGGTATTTCGCCAAAATGTCATTTATGAAGGTCTCCTGATTGGAGACGGGGGGGGGGGGGGGGGCTGGACGCAAATGCCGCGAATTTATATCCCGTCTCAATGTTAAATTCTCAATTTAGGGAAAGGAGCAGGTTACAGTGGCACGTTAAATATACACGTAATACTTGATAGTCAGGTACATATGTCACATTATCCGCAATAAAATTTTTGCATTGCAATAAACCACTATTTAGCATATTTGAGGCACTTCAAAAAAGTTGTCCGATTTTTTTTTAATTGTGTAGTAAAATTTAAAATTTGCCGAGAAATCAGGTCTGAGTCGAACACCCCCCCCCCCCCCCCCCCCAGGGTATATAGGGTTAATTTCGATATTCTATGTTTATGGCGTAGAACTACTTCATTGGAATGTGCATTTACGGCTGATTATAATGATACCAAGGAAGGCCTATATGGATAAACAGTAAAAAAAATATTTCGCCTTGAATTTTGGTATTTTTATTGTTTTTACATTAGTCTTGATGATGGTCGATTTAATCGCAAAATTTCCTACTTTATACCCTCAAAAGTTTTATCAATAATTAATTAATTTTATTAGTTTTAACTCGAAACTCAACTACATAATAATTGTATTCGTATATACCTGTAGAATAATTAAATAGAAATGGAGATCAAATTAACTAAATAAATGAATACGAGTCCATGTTCTCTATAACGAATACAAGTAAATGTTTTCTGATACATAACGTCTAAAACTGTTGCGGGTCCTTACGCCCTCTCGCCTCTGATCCTACGGGCCAGTTTGGATATCCTTCGGCATTATGGTAACTCGATTGGCGTGGATAGCGCACAGATTCGTGTCATCAAACAATCCAACGAGATAAGCCTCAGATGCTTCACTACACCTCTAAAATATCGTAGAGGCCTTCAGTTAATGATTCGCTGGTTCCCAATATCGAAGCGGTGTTTCCGATCAGGATAGCTATCAGGATACGCTGTAGTAAGAAGCGATGAGAACGGGGCTCATGTGGGTTGGCGTGGAGCCTCATCCCGACTTCTTTGAGGAAAGCGGCTGTTTTCGGACCAGGGCGGCCAAATGTCTCAAAGGCAACTGGTTCGAACTGATAGCCCCGATCAATTAACTCCTGATACTTCCTAATCTTTACGTTCTCCTGATCCTCGGCTATGCGACCACCAATGGTTTGGCTTATTCTGAGATGGCTGGGGGCCAGCGGGTCGACTACTGTGGCATCCCAGATAAGTGTTCTTCCCTGGCTCCAAGGAACTAATGTTACACCATCTACCCGCTTCCCATCGCTCAACTACTACTAGGATCGGCATGATGCATTGCAGCTGCATTTTTAAGAATGCTGTGCCGGCTTGTCAACAAAATTGCACCGCCACAACTCCCTATCACCCATGACATTTGCTAGATCATCCGCATCTTTAAGGCCAGTGTCCTTTAAGATGCGTCTCAAGAAATTCATGGGCTGTCCACCATGCTTATTCACTCCATGAGGCTGCCAAAGTCCATGAGGCGCAGAGACCTGGCAGTTCACGCAGGGATGGCACGCCGCAGCTGTTTAGTGATCGCTTTACGATATTGTTCAACATGCTGTGGCGTGCTTGTCGACCTGCGCTCTTACTGCACGAGAGACCATGGAGACCATCAGATTTAACGGGTTTACCGCACCGGAAACAGTTGTGGGGCTCCATTACTTTACATCCCAGGGGGGTTGCTATTGAAATACGGAGCTGGGCATCTGTTAGTTTCAGGCCTAATGATGATACTGGGATCGCGTCGATCCAACAGCCAGGGATTGGGTCGTCTAAAGCGTTTAGCCGGGCCAGATCATTACCGACAGAGGATTCGTGGAGGCAACCAATGTTGAACTCATGGATTGGAGCCATCCATGAACTCTGTTTGGAATCGGTTGGTGCGATGACGTCAGTGGTGGTGTAGGACTGCCACAGTTCTAGTGCACTGCGAGAGGTGATATCATTTGCGATGGGTTGGGGGTGAAGGGCTCCCAGGATATCTCGTACCGAGTAAACTTCTGGAGTGAAAAGGAGATTCGTGAGAGGTCTGCAAGCAGCCGCTGAAGCCAAATAGGCAGTCGGTGCGAGCTGCTTGGCAGAGCTCATCCCAAGGCCTCCCAATCGGGCAGGAAGTGAAGCCTGCTTCCATGCCTTGTTGTCGATTTGCGAGTTGGCGATGTCTTGGAGGGAGGATCGTTGGAGTTGGTCGTATCGCTCTAGAATCGCCGGGAATTCAAAGCATGGGGCGGAGCGCAAGAAGTACAGAAGGCGGGGTATGGCGAAGGAATTCTTCAGAAGAAAAAACGCATGGTGACTATCGCGCGATGATAACCGGCTACTCATGGTCTCCAGATCAGATACCTTTGCCTCAAGACATTTCACCATTGCGAATTTCCCTATCGGCGCGCCCAGCATCATGAGGTTGGCGAGGTCGGGTACTAAGATTCCCTCGCAGATGCTGTTGAACTCTTTGTGGATGCAATGGCACTCCTCTTCGGGTGTTTCTCCCAGAAAAAATAACTCGCATTTCTTAGAGTTTAAAGTTAACCCGCACTTCCGTCCTTCCTCGATAACTGCCTGGAGATCCTGTAGCACGATCTCATATTTGTCTGCGAAGTTTCCATCATCGAGATACCAGACGTTAAATTTAGATTTCAGCGAGTGGTTGAGATCGTTCGTGACATCTCCAAACAATGCAGGACCTTCGGGGTCTCCCTGTTGCGGACCTTCTTCGGAGAGGATCACCTTGTCTCCGTGTATTAGGAAACTATAATCACTATAGGCTGCCCGGGTATAATTATAAATCATCGGATAGCGCTGATGGATTGTCTCTAGGAGAGTGTCTCTACGGAGCGTGTTAAAGGCATTACTAAAATCGACTTTCAGTAAAACCGAGCAGCCGTTATTATCTGCTGAGACATACGAACGCGTTGCATGTGCTGCTGCTTCGGCTCCGTTCTTGGTCCCAATGCCGAGCTGAGTGGAACCATATGAGGCTGACCTCTCTTCCTTCACGAGTGAGCCGACGTATTTTGAGCACAGTCGTCGCCATGTCATACCAACAGCAATTGGCCGGAGACCTACACTCTTCACAAATGCGAAGAGGTTTGCTCCAAAGAAGAGTGGTCCGATACAGTCTGGGATCTTACCGGCAACAACAAGGTCGACGAACTTGCACATGGAGTTAAGAAGTCGGGATGCTGACTCTCCATTTTTGGCCCTTATGAGATCTTTGATGATCTGGGGTCGGATACCATCCGGCCCACCTGCGCTACCACTCGGAAATGTGGTGATCAGTTTGCGTAGTACCTGTGGTGAACAAAGTGTTGCACTTGGCTGCACTGGGGGAGGGGGGTCGCGTCTGTCTGCTGGGCGAGGAGGGTGCTTAGCTTTCAGGGCCTGCAGCGTCTCGGGAGTGTTTGGTGCCATAGAGTCTGTCAATGATGCGAGTCTGATAGCACCTCTGACATCGCCGTCTTCTATCTTCTCCGCCGCTGCAGTGGCAAGGCGGATCTCATCCCGATTATTCTGATGTCGTGCCGATGTGGTATTCATTTCTGGAGGAGGCGTGATGAAGGGGGAACAAGTGCGGAATGCGGCGATGTTCTTGTTCACTTGTGAGGCTAGGGACAGTTGTTGTCGCCTTCCTCCGCGCTTAGGAGCCGCTATACAGCGGTGACCTGCGATCAGAAGCTTAAACCAACTATCAACCAATGACGGGTCTGCGACTATGGCCATGAACAGATCGGATAAGAGGCTGGCAAGATTAGCTCTGGATGCCTTTGGGACATGTTTTAGTTGCTTAGCCCGATTGCCAATTAACATTTTAACAAGAGTCTCGGGGTCTGTGATGGTGTTCGGCGATGTCACTGGATCATCAATAGCTTCGGCTGGTTGCTGGCTGTGTGAGGTTCCTCCTTGGATAGGTGGCAGTCGCGGGTCATCCGGTCTGGATTGACCAGAGCCAAAGCATATATTATCGGTGGGACCATGAACACGTAATGTGTCGTTTAAGTTGATACGGACACTTTTGTTGCAGACGGGGCACACGCATTGTGACGGATCCCTTCTGAATTCGGCCCGGGACTCCGTTGGTGCGGATCTCTGAGACGATTGTGGCTGATTAGGTTCATCAGGCTGTATTGGCGTGGTTCTTTGAGGTTCGTCTTTTTCAGGCTGCGCTGGTGCTATTCTCTGAGGCGAGTGTGGCTGCCGAGGTTTGACAGACTGCGTGGAGTTGGGGATTCTAATGATGGATTCTAGTTCATCTAGTAGGGACTCCCTATATACCTGGATCGTCTCATCGTTGATGTCTAATGGGGATCCACCCTCGATAACCATCTTCGCAAACCGACAGAGGTAAACACCACATTGGTAGGAGTTGTATTGTCGCCTGGCCAGTGGTGGGTCGATTTTGAAGTGAGGGGGTGTTATGTTGAGCCTTCCAGCTTCTAACATTGCCCAATCTCTGATTATATTTACCACCTAATCATTTGAGTTCCCAAGTGAGTCGAGGTAGGCGATGTTTCCATGTTCTGGAAAAAAGGCAGCTAGAGTCCAGTGCTTACCATTCACGTTTACAGGAAACAGTATCAAAGCAAGCGAGAAGATATTAGTGTTCCGCGTCCAACGCTTCACTGATTCGTAGCCACCACCGCTGGCTGAGTAGCGGTCTATAAAATGGTGCAGCACCAACACATCATCCCGGGATGTTCTTAAAGGATTTAGCACAACTTCGATAACGCTGTGCGTAAGCCACCCTCTGCCTGGAAGCGTATCAATATCTTTGGGTGTGATTGTGGTCCCGAAACAATCGTAGGTCGCTTGATTACTGGATGGTGTGTTCGTGTTGTTAACAGTTCTTCCCGATAGATATATAACGCTATCGTTTAGTTCCATTGAACCTAGTTTGGTTTTGCTTGATTTTTAGGTTTACAATCTTATTTCAGCATTAAAAAGCGTTTGCTGTATCGGTACTGCAGTATCAATATCCAATATCAACCAATATAAACCAGTAAGATGTATTACTATTATGTATTGCTCTTATTATTTGTGTTCATTATCCGGTTTCTTTATTTAGCAGCTTAAATTTTTAAATATATCGCCCCTAAATAAATAATCTGTGGAGTTACAAGTTATTATATGCCTGAGGGTTAGCTATGCGTAAATTAACTCTTAAAATTTAGTCACCCTCTCTTACTCTATATACTAGAACTCTTTCTTTCTGTACCCTCAAATCAATGTATATTTTGGTAAATTTTAAAAATTTATGAAATTTGACACTTTAAATCATGACATGTTGCTTAATTTTTAAGAGTTTTATTTTTTTCATATCGTGTCCCATTTTCTGTGGCGATTAATACGTGTTTCTACAGTACGGTATCCATACAATTAGACTGTGAAATTAAACTACTTGATATTCTAAAGTTGCGTTGCATTTTGTTCATTAAATGTAGAAAGAACATTTCAATTCAAAAATTCTAAATTAAATATTATTTATTGTAGTTTTCCATGGTGAAACCACCGCCGTTTGTTTTCCCTTTCAATCGACTGTCTTGCTCCCCGTTCCCCCGCCACACATGGGTGCCTCCAGGACTCTGTTTCCCTGGCGACGCGCCCTGTCTCCAATCCGACATCTGCATGTGTTACTTTCACTCCCGTCGGAATCGCGGCTGGAACCGAGTGAGAACTGTATTCACTAACGCCCAACGTCTCGGGTTGGAGGAACAATTCCGCGAGCAGAAATACGTCAGCAAACCGGACCGAAAGGAATTGGCGGGCAAGTTGGGATTATCCGACTCTCAGGTAGGAGTTCTACGCCGCGCAGGGAGCGTGGAAGTGAGCATGGAAGGGAGCGTGAGAGGGAGAGTGGGAGGGAGTGTGGAAGAGAGCGTGGGAGGGAGTGTGGAAGAGAGCGTGGGAGGGAGCGTGGGAGGGAGCGCGGGAGGGAGTGTGGAAGAGAGCGTGGGAGGGAGCGTGGGAGGGAGTGTGGAAGAGAGCGTGGGAGGGAGTGTGGAAGAGAGCGTGGAAGTGAGCATGGAAGGGAGCGTGGGAGGGAGTGTGGAAGAGAGCGTGGGAGGGAGCGTGGGAGGGAGTGCGGGAGGGAGTGTGGGAGGGAGTGCGGGAGGGAGTGTGGAAGAGAGCGCGGGAGGGAGCGTGGGAGGGAGTGTGGAAGAGAGCGCGGGAGGGAGCGTGGGAGGGAGTGTGGAAGAGAGCGTGGGAGGGAGTGTGGAAGAGAGCGTGGAAGTGAGCATGGAAGGGAGCGTGGGAGGGAGAGTGGGAGGGAGTGTGGAAGAGAGCGTGGGAGGGAGCGTGGGAGGGAGTGTGGAAGAGAGCGTGGGAGGGAGTGTGGAAGAGAGCGTGGGAGGGAGCGTGGGAGGGAGTGCGGGAGGGAGTGTGGAAGAGAGCGCGGGAGGGAGTGTGGAAGAGAGCGTGGAAGTGAGCATGGAAGGGAGCGTGGGAGGGAGAGTGGGAGGGAGTGTGGAAGAGAGCGTGGGAGGGAGCGTGGGAGGGAGTGTGGAAGAGAGCGTGGGAGGGAGTGTGGAAGAGAGCGTGGGAGGGAGCGTGGGAGGGAGCGCGGGAGGGAGTGTGGAAGAGAGCGTGGGAGGGAGCGTGGGAGGGAGTGTGGAAGAGAGCGTGGGAGGGAGTGTGGAAGAGAGCGTGGAAGTGAGCATGGAAGGGAGCGTGGGAGGGAGAGTGGGAGGGAGTGTGGAAGAGAGCGTGGGAGGGAGCGTGGGAGGGAGTGCGGGAGGGAGTGTGGGAGGGAGTGCGGGAGGGAGTGTGGAAGAGAGCGCGGGAGGGAGCGTGGGAGGGAGTGTGGAAGAGAGCGCGGGAGGGAGCGTGGGAGGGAGTGTGGAAGAGAGCGTGGGAGGGAGTGTGGAAGAGAGCGTGGAAGTGAGCATGGAAGGGAGCGTGGGAGGGAGAGTGGGAGGGAGTGTGGAAGAGAGCGTGGGAGGGAGCGTGGGAGGGAGTGTGGAAGAGAGCGTGGGAGGGAGTGTGGAAGAGAGCGTGGGAGGGAGCGTGGGACGGAGTGCGGGAGGGAGTGTGGAAGAGAGCGCGGGAGGGAGTGTGGAAGAGAGCGTGGAAGTGAGCATGGAAGGGAGCGTGGGAGGGAACGTGGGAGGGAGTGTGGAAGAGAGCGTGGGAGGGAGCGTGGGAGGGAGTGTGGAAGAGAGCGTGGGAGGGAGTGTGGAAGAGAGCGTGGGAGGGAGCGTGGGAGGGAGCGTGGAAGTGAGCATGGAAGGGAGCGTGGGAGGGAGAGTGGGAGGGAGTGTGGAAGAGAGCGTGGGAGGGAGCGTGGGAGGGAGTGTGGAAGAGAGCGTGGGAGGGAGTGTGGAAGAGAGCGTGGGAGGGAGCGTGGGAGGGAGCGCGGGAGGGAGCGTGGGAGGGAGTGTGGAAGAGAGCGTGGGAGGGAGTGTGGAAGAGAGCGTGGGAGGGAGTGTGGAAGAGAGCGTGGGAGGGAGCGTGGGAGGGAGTGTAGAAGTGAGCGTGGGAGGGAGTGTGGAAGAGAGCGTGGGAGGGAGCGTGGGAGGGAGCGTGGGAGAGAGCGTGGGAGAGAGCGTGGGAGGGAGCGTGGGAGAGAGCGTGGAAGGGAGCGTGAGAGGGAGAGTGGGAGGGAGTGTGGAAGTGAGCGTGGAAGGGAGCGTGAGAGGGAGAGTGGGAGGGAGTGTGGAAGTGAGCATGGAAGGGAGCGTGAGAGGGAGAGTGGGAGGGAGTGTGGAAGAGAGCGTGGGAGGGAGTGTGGAAGAGAGCGTGGGAGGGAGCGTGGGAGGGAGCGTGGGAGAGAGCGTGGGAGAGAGCGTGGGAGGGAGCGTGAGAGGGAGAGTGGGAGGGAGTGTGGAAGTGAGCATGGAAGGGAGCGTGAGAGGGAGAGTGGGAGGGAGTGTGGAAGAGAGCGTGGGATGGAGTGTGAGAGGGAGAGTGGGAGGGAGTGTGGAAGTGAGCAAGGAAGGGAGCGTGAGAGGGAGAGTGGGAGGGAGTGTGGAAGAGAGCGTGGGAGGGAGTGTGAGAGGGAGAGTGGGAGGGAGTGTGGAAGTGAGCGTGGAAGGGAGCGTGAGAGGGAGAGTGGGAGGGAGTGTGGAAGTGAGCATGGAAGGGAGCGTGAGAGGGAGAGTGGGAGGGAGTGTGGAAGAGAGCGTGGGAGGGAGTGTGAGAGGGAGAGTGGGAGGGAGTGTGGAAGAGAGCGTGGGAGGGAGTGTGGAAGAGAGCGTGGGAGGGAGCGTGGGAGGGAGTGTGGAAGAGAGCGTGGGAGGGAGTGTGGAAGTGAGCATGGAAGGGAGCGTGAGAGGGAGAGTGGGAGGGAGTGTGGAAGAGAGCGTGGGAGGGAGTGTGGAAGAGAGCGTGGGAGGGAGCGTGGGAGGGAGCGTGGGAGAGAGCGTGGGAGAGAGCGTGGGAGGGAGTGTGGAAGAGAGCGTGGGAGGGAGTGTGGAAGTGAGCATGGAAGGGAGCGTGAGAGGGAGAGTGGGAGGGAGTGTGGAAGTGAGCGTGGAAGGGAGCGTGAGAGGGAGAGTGGGAGGGAGTGTGGAAGTGAGCATGGAAGGGAGCGTGAGAGGGAGAGTGGGAGGGAGTGTGGAAGAGAGCGTGGGAGGGAGTGTGGAAGTGAGCATGGAAGGGAGCGTGGAAGGGAGCGTGAGAGGGAGAGTGGGAGGGAGTGTGGAAGAGAGCGTGGGAGGGAGTGTGGAAGAGAGCGTGGGAGGGAGCGTGGGAGGGAGCGTGGGAGAGAGCGTGGGAGAGAGCGTGGGAGGGAGCGTGGGAGAGAGCGTGGAAGGGAGCGTGAGAGGGAGAGTGGGAGGGAGTGTGGAAGAGAGCGTGGGAGGGAGTGTGGGAGGGAGCGTGGGAGGGAGCGTGGGAGGGAGCGTGGGAGAGAGCGTGGAAGGGAGCGTGAGAGGGAGAGTGGGAGGGAGTGTGGAAGTGAGCGTGGAAGGGAGCGTGAGAGGGAGAGTGGGAGGGAGTGTGGAAGTGAGCATGGAAGGGAGCGTGAGAGGGAGAGTGGGAGGGAGTGTGGAAGAGAGCGTGGGAGGGAGTGTGAGAGGGAGAGTGGGAGGGAGTGTGGAAGAGAGCGTGGGAGGGAGTGTGGAAGAGAGCGTGGGAGGGAGTGTGGAAGAGAGCGTGGGAGGGAGTGTGGAAGTGAGCATGGAAGGGAGCGTGAGAGGGAGAGTGGGAGGGAGTGTGGAAGTGAGCGTGGAAGGGAGCGTGAGAGGGAGAGTGGGAGGGAGTGTGGAAGTGAGCATGGAAGGGAGCGTGAGAGGGAGAGTGGGAGGGAGTGTGGAAGAGAGCGTGGGAGGGAGTGTGAGAGGGAGAGTGGGAGGGAGTGTGGAAGAGAGCGTGGGAGGGAGTGTGGAAGAGAGCGTGGGAGGGAGTGTGGAAGAGAGCGTGGGAGGGAGTGTGGAAGTGAGCATGGAAGGGAGCGTGGAAGGGAGCGTGAGAGGGAGAGTGGGAGGGAGTGTGGAAGAGAGCGTGGGAGGGAGTGTGGAAGAGAGCGTGGGAGGGAGCGTGGGAGGGAGCGTGGGAGAGAGCGTGGGAGAGAGCGTGGGAGGGAGCGTGGGAGAGAGCGTGGAAGGGAGCGTGAGAGGGAGAGTGGGAGGGAGTGTGGAAGAGAGCGTGGGAGGGAGTGTGGGAGGGAGCGTGGGAGGGAGCGTGGGAGGGAGCGTGGGAGAGAGCGTGGAAGGGAGCGTGAGAGGGAGAGTGGGAGGGAGCGTGGGAGAGAGCATGGGAGGGAGTGTGGAAGAGAGCGTGGGAGGGAGCGTGGGAGGGAGCGCGGGAGGGATCGTGGGAGGGAGCGTGGGAGGGAGCATGGGAGGGATCGTGGGAGGGAGCGTGGGGGGGAGCGCGGCACTTAGAAGGATAATTGAAGAGTTATCAAAAAAGAAAGACAGGCATCTGGCTGTTATCTTTGTTGACTTCTTCAAGGCCTTTGATTCAGTCTCTCGCTCACGTATGTTCAGCATACTTTCATTATATGGGATTCCTGATGAAATTATTGCAGCAATCAGATCAGTATACGATGGTTCGACAACATTTGTGTCTACTGTTGACGGTGACACAGAACCATTTGAAGTGTTATGGGGCGTCCTCCAAGGAGACACACTTGCACCATTCTTGTTCATTATTGTGGTTGACTATGTTCTACGCATGTCCTTAGATCATCATAATGATGATGGGGTGATGATAACTCCACCTACTGGCTCCAGAATTCGAGGAAATCCTGCCAAGTACCTAACTGATCTAGACTTTGCTGATGACTTAGGAGTACTCTCAGAATCATTAGAGGGAGCCCAGCGGCTCCTCAGCTCATTAGAACATGCTGCTTCTAGTGTTGGTCTTTTTATTAACTCCAGAAAGACCAAAATTCTGACAGTTAACTTTGAAAGTCCTCAGCAAGTCTCTGATCGGATGAGCATAAGCTCAAAGGATGGTATGCTTGAGCATGTGGACGACTTCTGTTACCTGGGATCATGGATCCGGAAGTCAGGTGAGGACCTTCGAATACGTAAGGGAAAGGCATGGGCAGCCTTGAATAGGCTTTCCAGGATTTGGAAGACACCTAGAATTAATCGGAAACTTAAGGTCCGATTATTTAGAGCAGCAGTAGTTCCAGTACTCCTCTACGGGAGTCCATGCTGGGCTCTAACTGCTGAGGACACCAAATCTCTGGATGGCACATTCACAAGAATGCTACGCCGGGTACATTGTGTCAAGTACAATGCACACATCTCCAACCAGACACTATATAACATTGGAGGTGTCTCATTGGTTCCCCCAAGCTTGACACTAGAACAAAATCGCCTCCGCTTTGCAGGACATTGCTTTCGCCGTGAGGACCAGCCAGTGCATAATCTTGTACTTTGGCAGCCTCATGGAGTGAATAAGCATGGTGGACAGCCCATGACTTTCTTGAGACGCATCTTAAAGGACACTGGCCTTAAAGATGCGGATGATCTAGCAAATGTCATGGGTGATAGGGAGTTGTGGCGGTGCAATTTTGTTGACAAGCCGGCACAGCATTCTTAAAAATGCAGCTGCAATGCAGCATGCCGATCCTAGTAGTAGTAGTAGTGGGAGGGAGCGTGGGAGGGAGCATGGGAGGGAGCGTGGGAGGGAGCGTGGGGGGGGAGCATGGGAGAGAGCATGGGAGGGAGCGTGGAAGGGAGCGTGAGAGGGAGCGTGGGAGGGAGCGTGGGAGGGAGCGTGGGAGGGAGCGAGGGAGAGAGCGTGGGAGGGAGCGTGGGAGGGAGCGTGGGAGGGAGCGTGGGATGGAGCGTGGGAGGGAGCGTGGGAGCGATCGTGGGAGGGAACGTGGGAGGGAGCGAGGGAGAGAGCGTGGGGGAGAGCGTGGGAGGGAGCGTGGGAGGGAGCGTGGGAGGGAGCGTGGGAGGGAGCGTGGGAGGGAATGTGGGAGGGAGCGTGGGAGGGAGCATGGGAGGGAGTGCGGGAGGGAGTGTGGAAGAGAGCGTGGGAGGGAGCGTGGGAGGGAGTGTAGAAGAGAGCGTGGGAGGGAGCGTGGGAGGGAGCGTGGGAGGGAACGTGGGAGGGAGCAAGGGAGAGAGCGTGGGAGGGAGCGTGGGAGGGAGCGTGGGGGAGAGCGTGCGAGGGAGCGTGGGAGGGAGCGTGAGAGGAAGCGAGGGTGGGAGCATGGGAGGGAGAGTGGGAGTGAGCGTGGGAGGGAGCGTGGGAGCGAGCGTGGGAGAGAGCGTGGGAGGGAGCATGGAAGGGAGCGTGGAAGAGAGCGTTTGAGGGAGCATGGGAGGGAGCGTGGAAGGGAGCGTAGGAGGGAGTGTGGGAGAGAGCGTGGGAGGGAGCGTGGGAGGGAGAATGGGAAGGAGCGTGGGAGGGAGCGTGGGAGGGAGCGTGGGAGGGAGCGTGGGAGGGAGCGTGGGAGGGAGAGTGGGAAGGAGCGTGGGAGGGAGCATGGGAGGGAGCGTGGGAGGGAGCGTGGGAGGGAGCGTGGGAAGGAGCGTTTGAGGGAGCGTGGAAGGGAGCGTGGGGGAGAGCGTGGGAGGGAGCGTGGGGGAGAGTGTGGGAGGGAGCGTGGGAGGGAGCGTGGGAGGGAGCATGGGACGGAGCGTGGGAGGGAGCGTGGAAGGGAGCGTGGGGGAGATCGTGGGAGGGAGCGTGGGAGGGAGCGTGGGAGGGAGCGTGGGAGGGAGCGTGGGAAGGAGCGTGGGAGGGAGCGTGGAAGGGAGCGTGGAAGGGAGCGTGGGGGAGAGCGTGGGAGGAAGCATGGGAGGGAGCGTGGGAGGGAGCATGAGAGGGAGCGTGGGAGGGAGCGTGGGAGGGAGCGTGGGAGGGAGCGTGGGCGGGAGCGTGGGAGGGAGCGTGGGAGGGAGCGTGGGAGGGTGCGTGGGAGGGAGCGTGGGAGGGAGCATGGGACGGAGCGTGGGAGGGAGCGTGGAAGGGAGCGTGGGGGAGAGCGTGGGAGGGAGCGTGGGTGGGAGCGTGGGAGGGAGCGTGGGAAGGAGCGTGGGAGGGAGCGTGGGAGGGAGAGTGGGATGGAGCGTGGAAGGGAGCGTGGGGGAGAGTGTGGGAGGGAGCGTGGGGGAGAGTGTGGGAGGGAGCGTGGGAGGGAGCGTGGGAGGGAGCATGGGACGGAGCGTGGAAGGGAGCGTGGGGGAGAGCGTGGGAGGAAGCATGGGAGGGAGCGTGGGAGGGAGCATGAGAGGGAGCGTGGGAGGGAACGTGGGAGGGAGCATGGGAGGGAGCGTGGAAGGGAGCGTGAGAGGGAGCGTGGGGGAGAGCGTGGGAGGGAGCGTGGGGGAGAATGTGGGAGGGAGCGTGGGAGGGAGCGTGGGAGGGAGCATGGGACGGAGCGTGGAAGGGAGCGTGGGGGAGAGCGTGGGAGGAAGCATGGGAGGGAGCGTGGGAGGGAGCATGAGAGGGAGCGTGGGAGGGAACGTGGGAGGGAGCAAGGGATGGAGCGTGGAAGGGAGAGTGGGATGGAGCGTGGAAGGGAGCGTGGGGGAGAGCGTGGGAGGGAGCGTGGGGGAGAGTGTGGGAGGGAGCGTGGGAGGGAGCGTGGGGGAGAGCGTGGGAGGGAGCGTGGGGGAGAGTGTGGGAGGGAGCGTGGGAGGGAGCGTGGGGGAGAGCGTGGGAGGGAGCGTGGGGGAGAGTGTGGGAGGGAGCGTGGGAGGGAGCGTGGGAGGGAGCATGGGACGGAGCGTGGAAGGGAGCGTGGGGGAGAGCGTGGGAGGAAGCATGGGAGGGAGCGTGGGAGGGAGCATGAGAGGGGGCGTAGGAGGGAACGTGGGAGGGAGCAAGGGATGGAGCGTGGAAGGGAGAGTGGGATGGAGCGTGGAAGGGAGCGTGGGGGAGAGCGTGGGAGGGAGCGTGGGGGAGAGTGTGGGAGGGAGCGTGGGAGGGAGCGTGGGAGGGAGCATGGGACGGAGCGTGGGTGGAGGGAGCGTGGAAGGGAGCGTGGGGGAGAGCGTGGGAGGGAGCGTGGGAGGGAGCGTGGGAGGGAGCGTGGGAGGGAGCGTGGGAAGGAGCGTGGGAGGGAGCGTGGAAGGGAGCGTGGGGGAGAGCGTGGGAGGAAGCATGGGAGGGAGCGTGGGAGGGAGCATGAGAGGGAGCGTGGGAGGGAGCGTGGGAGGGAGCGTGGGAGGGAGCGTGGGAGGGAGCGTGGGAGGGAGCGTGGGAGGGAGCGTGGGAGGGAGCGTGGGAGGGTGCGTGGGAGGGAGCGTGGAAGGGAGAGTGGGAGGGAGCGTGGGCGGGAGCGTGGGATGGAGCGTGGGAGGGAGCGTGGAAGGGAGCGTGGGGGAGAGCGTGGGAGGAAGCATGGGAGGGAGCGTGGGAGGGAGCATGAGAGGGAGCGTGGGAGGGAGCGTGGGAGGGAGCGTGGGAGGGAGCGTGGGAGGGAGGGTGGGAGGGAGGGTGGGAGGGAGCGTGGGATGGAGCGTGAAGGGAGCGTGGGAGGGAGCGTGGGATGGAGCGTGGGAGGGAGCGTATTATACAGAATTATTACAGAATACTGATAGGCCTTGCAGTGTTAAGTACAGGTTAATCGATCTGGCTACTTCCATATAATTACAGAATTAAGTATATCAGTATAATGTCTTACAGTGCTGCAGTGTTAAGTACCGGTACCCCATAACCAGCTACGGTAGGTCCATAAAGTATATTGGGGCGAGCCATCTAGTTTGTTATGAGGTCACGACACCCCCCTTTCCTCCGAGATCATTAGTTCTACAATGGTCTTAAGAGTTAAGAGAATAGTTTTACGGTCGTATCCCCAAACCGGACCACGGGCTTTTTGTGGCGTGTACTGCGGCGTGGTTCAACAACTTGCCAATTACTTTCAGTTTCGGACTCGTTGTCACTTGGCTGGTAAATGGCACTTTTTTGCGATCCAACGTTGTTTGACAGTTCATTCGCTGGTTCGGGTGTTATTGGTTCAACTTCTGGATATAAAGGACGTAGGAATCGACGGTTTCTCCACCATGTTCTGCCAGATGGCAGCTTCACGTGGTAATCCCGGTTTTTTCCGATACTGACGATCGTTCCAGTTTTAGTCCAACGTTTCGGTCGGTCCGTACTCTGGATGCGGACGTCCATCCCGATCCTGAGTGGTTTGTGGTCCCGCGAAGTCTCGTTATAGTGAGCAATGTTTCGGTTCCGGAGTTCGGCCGCACGGTTGTCTGTTTCATCCGCCGTTTCCCGCCAATGTTGTGCGTAGGCGCTGTGATGGGCAGGAACCTTCGACCGTAGTATGTGTCCGAAGACAGTCTCATTAGGAGACAGCCCATCAGCGCGTGGAGTGTTCCTCAACTCCAAAAGTCCAGTGAGGAATTCGTCGGAGTTGGAGTCGTTCCTCGGTACCTTTAATAGCAGGTGTTTTACAGCCTTCACCGCTGACTCGGCGTGGCCATTGGACTGCGGGTAGTGTGGGCTACTGGGAGTCCAGTTGACCCCCCATCGTTTACAAAAGTCCCTGAAGTGCGCAGAGTCGAACTGTGGTCCACCATCGGTGCGTAGTGTTGTCGGTACACCGAGGTTAACGAACCATCTACGAATTGCGAATACAACATCCCGTGATGTTGGGTCGTGTTTCCATTCATGGACTTCGGGATATCCCGACAGTCGGTCGGAATACACTAGATAGTGTTTCCCCCCTATGGAGAATAGATCGGCGGAGGCAGATACAAATGGACGTCCTGGAATGTCCTCTGATAGCATAGTCTCCTTCTGGAGACTCGGCCGGATTTCCTGGCACTTGGTACACTGTCGGATAGTATGCTCGATATCACCACCAATACCTGGCCAGTAAACCGTTTGCCGCGCCCTTTGTTTGGTTCTGGTTATGCCTTGGTGGGAGGCATGTAGTCGTTCTAGAACCTGATGCTGGTAGGTTTGTGGAGCCGTCTGTTCCGGTAAACTATCAGATTATCGGGTGAGATTGCGAGACTGTCCGATATTGATTTAAATTGACGAATATACGGCGAGGCTGAGTTTATATTCCGGAAGTCATCCCGGATTTGCCGGATGAGTTCAATATAGTCAATATCGCCCAATGCTGCGTTATGTAATTCGGTCAACATGGGATCCTTGATCGATGTCGTAGTGTGAGGTAAGTTTGCGCAGATTGTTGCGATATTTATAGGTTCTTCCTCGGGTTGACTATCATCGATCGTCAGTTTGTCGACGGGGGCACGACTCAGGCCATCAGCTATTCGATGGGCCTTGCCCTTCTGCCACTCTACCCGGAACTGGTAGCAACTCTGCAGATCCGCTTTTATACGCTGCAGTTTGCCATTGTCCACTTGGTCAACGCTGTATTTATTAAATATAGTGACCAGTGGGCGGTGGTCGGTGACCACTGTGAATTCCGGTAGGCCAGACAGATATATCCGGCACTTGTTAATGGCGTACCGGATAGCAATAGCTTCCAGTTCAATCGTGGCATACCTTGTTTCCGGGTCGCTGATGAAACTGCTGCCACAAGCTATAAGTTTGAAGTGGTCCCCATGTCGTTGGAGTAAGTTAAAACCAAAGCCATGGAGACGACTGGCGTCTGTTTCGAGTCGTGTTTCTGCTTTCAAGTCGAACGGAGCGAGTACAGGTGGTTGAACGAGGGCGGTTTTAACCCGCTGGAACACTTGTTGGTGGTTCGCAGTCCATAGGAACTCGTTCCTTGTTCGAAACAGATCACGCAGAGGTGCCGCTGTTGTGCTGATATCGCTGGAAAAATGTCCTAATTGATTAACCAGCCCCATAAAACTGCGAAGATCTGTTATGTTCTTTGGGGTAGGATATTCAGTGATTGCTTTAATTTTATCTGGGTCCACTTCAGTTCCATTCTCGTTGACAATGAAACCAGCAAATTTAATGCTTGGTTTGGCAAAGTTAAATTTTTGTGGGTGAAGTGTGATTCCGGCTGCACGACACTTCTCGAGAATGGTGCGGACCCGTTCGATGTGTTCCCGAATGTTGGTATCTTCGATGAGTATATCATCGACGATCTTATGGACCTGGGTTACGCCTTGGAGTGCCATATCGCCCCTGAAGTTATAGCTGTCTCCAGCTGATATAATAAAGCCCATGGGGGCACGGCAATAACAAAAACGGCCCCATGGCGTAATGAAGGTCGTTAGATCACGTCCAATAGCCAATAGCCAGACTTTGCATCTAGCGTGGTGAATATGCAGGTTCCCTTAGTCCGGTCGGAGACTACATCGTGTGGCGTCCTAGAGTTGTGTATGGTTCGCATGACCTGTGAGTTAAGTTTTGTTAAGTCCACAGCCATGCGAATTTCACCAGGGCGGTTGGGTTTGTTGCACACAACTATAGGATGGCACCAGGCGGTTGGTCGGTCCCCAATGCGTTCTATGATACCCTTCTCCTCCATCTGAGCCAGTTCCTGGCGCACTTTCTCACGGAGAGGGAAGGGTATGGGTCGAGCCTCATTTACGCAGAATGGTTGCGCACCGTCCACTAATTGGATCAAAGCAAAGTGTAAGGTCCAGTAGTATACCGCTTACCGGATCCTAGTAACGATGTATCTTACCGTAAGATCTAGTAATGTATACGGGCTCGTACAGTATCTGACAACAAATCCCAGTCCAGGATATCTAAACAAACAGATACAATACACAAACTACTACTGGCGAGGAGCAGAGCCTAGTGTCTATTCTATGTACGTGAGCGGGTCTAATGCCTACGAACTAGACAAAAGGATACCTGTCCTCTAACTGGTGAGGCAGATGTACAGTTACAGTAACAGACCAAACTCACGGGAAAACAATCCCCGCGCAGCGAATCCTAACTATCGCTGACAGTCCTAAATACCGTAACTTGCCGCGGTGTGATTTATATGGTTTATATACGAGCTAGTGGGTTAACAGACCTAGCGTAACAACACTGATTCAGTCCTAAATCAGTCGAAAAGGGGTCGTGCCTAATGTAACAATACTGCTGAGCAGAAAACAACAGTTTAATAACGAAAATGAAATACTCCCTTTTGCCATAACTAAATATCAGATCCTAATTTACAAATACAGATAAATTCTGCCTAAAGTAATATAAAGTACGCTATAACTAGTAGAACTCTAAGGGTAAATATGTTTTAGGGTGTGTGTGTGTGGGTGTGTTACAATAAAACAATTTTGGTGTATATCCTTTCACTAGGTTTTAGTGATTTTCTGACCGAAATGATACCGTGCGCTAGCTACTAAAATAAGCTAGTCGCGTTTTGTAGAACTTTATACTTACAAATGACGTCAAAGCTCTCTCCTTCCTATCCACAACTCAATGGGCAACCACGGTGTTAGTAACTACACCCGTGATCGGCACTAATACCAGATTCTGGTTGTAAGATAAGAAATAGGGGTTAATCGCTACCGTACGTTAGCTGATCTGGTATACAAATTTGATTCTAGAACTTTGTTGCCGCGGTAGTTAGCAGCAATACCTATCAGTACGTGGCAAGGCGCGGTAGGATATTAATAAAACCTCCCTAGGCCAAGCGGTGTGACGGTAGCAGAAATACTCCTTGCCTGATCAAATAACTAACTTCAGGCAGGGGGGGGGGGGGGGGTACTAATGTATGTTCTACAAAGCGAACCGGTACCAAACAGTCAGTACTACGAATCACTAAATTATGGAACATATGCTGTCCGTACCTATGTACTCGCGTACTGACGAATGGCAATAGTTCGCACCTGTGAGAAATACAGGTTAACCCAGGGGTTCGCAGGACTGACAAAGGGGGTTTCTGCCTAAATATAATTATTTGATCCTAAATTTTGTGGCGTCCAGGACGGCGTCACGCTTACCCTGATCTATAGGTCTTACGGCGGGTATAGGTATAGGTCTATAGGGCGTCGAACAAAGTCTTACCTTCCTCATAAAGCGGGCGCTGCATGGCAAATGGAGTATTTCGAAGGGCGAAGGGGGTGCGCGGTCAAATCCAATGTGGGCGCTAGCGTGTTGTGGACATCTTTCCCCTGCGTTGCTGACGGCCTAACGGTCTAGGCTGCCATCTTCCCGATGTTTGGCTGTCCCATAGTTGGACCAAAAGAAAACATGTTCAGGAGTTTGCAGTGTATTTACAGTTTAGCAAAAGATTTATCAAACAGAATTACAAATAGTTTCAACAAGAAACCAACAAAGTATAACGAAATGATTAGTGCAACTAGAGTAGTGAGTTTGAGACAAGTGAAGTAAGTGATAACCGAAGGCAAACCAGCCCTTTATATACTAAATCTGGGACATAGAATTCACTAGAACCTTCGAGAGTATTCAATGGCCTCACATTGGAGCAATAAGATATTCCATGCCCTATGATTGGCCCAACTCATCGTTCGATACGTTGTACGCACCTCATTGGCTTACCAATCTGTACCAAATGAAAATAAATGGCCCCAAAATACAAATTTCCCGACCGGGATTCGAACTCGTAACCTATCTGTAATGTAACCAACGCCTTAACCATCTGACCACTACGCCACGAGAGTAACTAGGGGTTTTATGTATACAAATATGAATAGGCATATTACATTACTGTAACTTAATCAAAATACGTCGGATTTTCGAAAGTTTTTACGTTAAAGTTAAACTACAAATGCTATCTTATAGTGAAATAATTCATCACCGCTCCATGAAAACAGTAAGTAAGACTGTTTTCACCAATCGAAATACAAAATATTTACAAACTACTTCTAAATCTACTGGTGGGGCCTAAAATATAAAATAATCACTATCTAATTATTGCATACTTAATATTGCAGGTACAGCGTAAATACAATCGATCGTACATACAAATACAAATTTACCAATTAACTTTAGTGCCTAAAATACAAAAAAGCTTTCGGTTATCAAGATAAACAAATTAAACAAATCAGAACAAAATAAATCAAAACAAATCGAACAAATAATTGTAACTCTTTCAATAAATCTTTATATATTGTAAATATACATAATAAATTCCGCTAAATTAAATCAGTCTAAATATAAAATAAACATAAGGCGCTAAAATCCTTTAAATAAGTCTTAACGTGTCCTCCTGACGATCTAAATAGTTCGTCCTGCTGGTCTGGATATCTTCTCCTGAGCACTAATTGCTAACGGTAGGCTCGCAAGCCTTCCTTTCCATATCTCGTTCTTCCAAACCCAACATTCATACATAATGTCCGATATAAATACCCAAATATAATGTCCAAATATAATATCCGAATATAAATATCCAAAATGGGTAGGCTCGCAAGCCTTCCTTCTTCTCGCTTTCCTATTCCTTCGTTGAGCGGGCTCGTCCACGTCCTCTATTGCGATTGGGTGGTGGTCGAGGTCGAACTGGGCTCGGACTTCGGCGTCGAGTTGTCGGTGGTTCCAAAACGCTAGGAAAGGGGATGACGGGAGTTTCGCACATCCGTCGTGCGCTCAATCCTCTAAATCCTCGTCCGATTCCAATGGTCGACTTAGTATCGGATCGAGTCTCCACAACGCTAGGAGGAAGTCGAAAGGGTGGGACTGTTCCGTCCGCTGACACCTCGCTCTCTGACGTCGTTTGGGTTCTAATGGGTTCAGGCAAAGCGTATCCTGTCCCTCCGCGTGGTTCTCTAGCAAGGGAAACCGTGCCCCGAGTCATCCGGATTTGTGACTTCGATGTCGTCCTCTCGGTGACATTTACTACCTTCTTTATCTCTTGTCCGGCCTTCTGGGCCTTGAGTATACGAAATTGCTGATCATCCTGTGGGTGACGCGTCTTCTCTGCTAACGAAGTGGCCTTGAAGCCAGTCTCACGCAAAACGTCGGTCTCGTCCAGAATATACGAGGTTACGCGTTTGTGATAAAATGCGCTCCGGTATGCCCAAGCTATCGAATGCCAGGCTCCTCGATTCCGCTGTTCAACTCGCAGTTTATCGAATTCTCCGGCGGTAATCTTGTTCACCACAGTTTGAAAGTTCCAAGTATTCTTGTTGTCGGGGTGCACCTGTAAGAAATAGTCCCGCACAACTTTGAATCCGCTGTCCAATGGCAATATATCCAGCACCTCCAACAATTCATCATACTGAGGCATAGCCGATACATATCCTTCCTTTGACATTATGAGGGGGTTTACGGCCCAAAATCCCAAATGTGCTCTCATAGGGAAACGGCGTCGCTGCGTCGATACATGCTCGTCTGCTAGATCCTCCCAATGGTCGAATAACTGTCGAACGATTTTAACTGACATGTGCTCATAGGGGACGTCTCTAAGTTGACATTCGGATGCCCTATGGCCCTTAATATTACAATAAGTGCACTGCGCCACGAAACGCCAGCAAGTGTAGAAAGTGTGCGAATGTTGATCCCCGCACCAGTTGCATACTAAATCCGGTAGAGACATGTGCTTCGCTCCGCATTTCTTTGCGTGGTGGCCAGTTGCCCCGCATCTGCCACAAATAGTGTTGGCAGGGTACCAAACTCGCTCATAGATGAGATCTCCGATGGGGCGAGCGCTACCGTCCACGTGATAATTCTCATCATCTGGGTCAGTCGGTATGTTCGTCTCCGTAGGTTGTACACAAACCATGGCATCGCTTTTCTCCAACTCGCGTATCTCAGTTCGCGTCTTCCTCGGAAGGTTCTCCTCTATCTCTATGAGTTGCCGCAACGGTTCGTCTATTAGCGCCAACTCGGTCGGATCCACATCGTCGTGATGGGCGGTAGGCTCGCGAGCCTTCCAGGATCCTTCTGGGCGTTCGAATTCCGCGTGGCGTTCCCCGTCGTAGGGTACTAACGTTAACATCGACGGTCTGTCGACTAGACTTCCCGCGTGAGTGAGATAGACATCCCTGAAAACGCTAAGTCCCGCTTGCGTGAAAACTTCGCAGTGCGCATCGGTGTTATAAAAGGGTTGGAGAAATCGTCGGAATACATCAGTATGCGTCCTTCCTCCATCGTAAAAGGTATGTCCTTCGCCGAGACATAACGGGTGTCGCTTTAGGGTTCTGGATACTACATCCGCGATGAAACAAACATTAACCGAAGATTCTATCGCTAAATAGTATTGCAAGATTATCCGCGGAGGTGAGGTAATCGCCCAATACACGCAACCTCGCCACTTCAACTGTGACTCGAACTCGTTTACGCCGGGGGTATCTCCCTCTCCGTATACGTCCGTGTATTTGCTCCTCTTACTCTCCTTGTAATCCCAACTGAACATTAGATATGAGATATAACCCGTCCCAGTTTTTAGCGTGTTATACTCCCTAAAGTATCCTTGCTCGATAGCCCAAAGCAACAATGGTCTAGTATCCACGTATGGCGTAGGCAATCGGTCCTCTTCCGTGGGCATCCCTGCAAAGTCGCTAATAAGGTCATCCCGTACACCGGATCCGATCTTGACGATGCTCTTGTCCAACACAACGTCTCGCACGGCCTTTGGCAACATCCTAGCTTCTATGCTACAAGCCAGGTCCATGGATTTAACTATCCGTTTTATCATCGAGTGTCTTTGCGTCGTTCCTTCCGGCATAGGCATCTTTCTATCACTCCTCTGTCGGCTGAAGACATGTAACACGCCATCTGGTGCTCTAATCTGTATAGTCTTTGAAGTGAGGCTTTGCTGATGGCTTCCTCCTCCATTATCGTAAAACATATAACCATTCTCCTTTAGAGATCGGCTAGTCACGTCCCAATCGTCGAGTAAATCGTCGGTAGGGTTCCAAATTCTCCCAATCGACTTTTCATCATCGAAACTAATAGGTTTACCGGTCCAATTGGTCGCGATATCGGTGTCGGTCTCAAACGTTCCAACTCTGATCCATAATCGAATCGTTCTCGTCAGATATCCTCGCAAGATACAAGGTGCGATATCCGTCCCCGCGCGATCCACTTCCTTAAAGTCCGTAATATGTGGAGGCACGTTGCGTACGATTTTTTGAACTATTACTTTACGCAACTCGGCTGACTCTAACACATCACCAAAGGTAACCGATGGGAGGAAATCCAGGTTCGAAATGATCTCCGGGTGTTCAACTATAGGGATCTCGTAAGTTGTCTCCTTCCGGGTCGGTATACTAATAGGAAAACTAGTTGGTCTCGCAACCGGTACTATCGCTCCAGTAGAATGGGGCTGAGGTTCTCGTGTCATCTCGACATGAGGTATCTGTAGTCTCTGCGACAAACGCTGAGCAAAGGTGATACTATCGAAGAGCTCGGGTGTCATCTCCTTGGGTTCGGTTTGATCGTGGGATATCCAATAGAATGGTAGGCTTGCGAGCCTTCCGCCGAACTCCTCGATCTCGCCTTTCTCGTACGCCTTGTACGCCCTGTAGAGGCTCAAAGCTTCCCGTTTCTCTTGTGTCGACTTATTAGACTCGTCCACTACCATGCTGTAGACGTCTGGTTCGACTAATTTGGGTTCGTAAATAACGATCTCACCCGCATTCGGTCCACTCATTTTAAACGAATGGTACGGATTTGTCAAAGGGTATCCGCCTTCTTGGTAACGTAGACTTTGGTGGTGTGAACATCGCGCTAATATCGGCTCGGGGTTCTCCGAGTTCAACCGCATAGGAATCGCGTTGTCTTGCTCATGCATACACGCTCCACATTTATAAAACAGTTTGTATATGGAGAACGCGTCCTTGGTCTCTGGATCCGCTCCTCGAGCGCGTCTATAAAGATGCATTCCTTCGAATTCGTCTCTGGCTGCAGGTAAAGGTTCATTTACCGTCAAATATTGCAGCGTATGATACAATCGGCGTATCTCCGTGTCTGGATCCTCGCAAATGTCGCTAGCGTCGCATAACGCATCGTAGGGATATAACGCATTGAACTCCGCGCGTAATTCCTCCGTTCTTTTGTTATATGCGTCCAACCGCTGTCGCGTAACATTCGGGTCCGCCTTGGATTTTAGCGAGCTTGGCTGTACTCCTAGCCATACTCTCCACTCCAAACACACTAAAGTTTTTAGCTCCATAACGATTAAATGGCGCCTGGTGCTCTTGTTCCTGCGTAAACCCTTGACGTAGCTCCTTATACATCTTCTCCGCCATCGTATACGCATATATATGGTTACATATCGTTACGTTTCTACTAGATGAAGCACAAAATAGAGGTTAGATGTGAGGTGACTTAGAGTTTGTCGGCTTTTGGCTCAACTCTGCTCTAAACCCCAACCCATTTGCCTAATGACTTCGGGTTCGTGTGATTTCGCACTGGCTCCTAATCCAAAAAATGTTGTGCCGATAAAAAACGAATTCCGGGTAAACTAGCCGCGAGTCTAAAATACTCACCTTTTAATTTCCCACGCTACATTCCCAAAAGAAAATAGTGCAGTCGAGAATTAATTTGGTCTAAATAATAGTAGACACGACTACGTAGAACAAGGCCGGTTTTCTTTTTCAAAAAAAATTTATCGGTAGGCTCGCAAGCCTTCCATCCGCTCTTGTCCTCCCCAATTTTAATTTTTTATCTAGCTGTATTCTAGAATTTGCATTCACTGGAGAATCGTTTTTCTTAAATTTAAATCCAAATAAATGGATTTGTCTAATAATTTTGAAAAATTGTCTCACTTGTGGGTTCCAAGTGGAATTCCATTCCTACTGTACACACAATCCCGCTCCTATGTGATACATAAGGGTACTACCCTCCATGTTCACATATAAAGACAATGGAATTCCACCGCTGTCTCTATCTACAGTGAAGAGGATTACAAATGCACATACAGTAATACAAAATACTAAATTACTAAAATACGGTAAAGCTATGTGGCGGCCATCAAAGGTCCCACATCTATTTACTAATATTGGGTGGAGATTTGTAGTCTCCTGTCTCGTTTCTAGTTTCCTCTAGGAGTTCGAGACGTTGTACAGGCCTATCTACGGTACGTCCGTCGATAGTCCTTACAGTAACTGTCCTTACTACACCAGATGTAGGGTGTGTGGTCAAAATGACTCCAGTCAGCCAAAACCGTCTTTTCAGATTAGCTTCAGCCAATAAAACGTGGTCACCACGTCTCAAACATCGTGTATTTAGATACCAAGAGGTTCTGGTTGAAATAGAGGGCAAATAATATTTCTGCCATATTTCCCAGAATTTATTTGCAAGTAGTTGAGTGATTTTCCAAGCCTTGTTGCCGTATCTGTCACTATCACCGGGTACCGAAATGGGCAACAATGTCGTCGGCGCCTGCATAAGCAGGTGCACTGGTGTCAAGGCAAACTGTGCGTCGTTATTGTCTGGGATCAAAGCGATCGGTCTAGTGTTTAAGATCGCTTCGATTTCTATTAGTAACGTCGTCAGTTGGTCGTCTGTCATAATGTGTTGCGTCGGTATCACTTTAGCCATAGCTGTTTTTATTGAGCCAATCAGCCTTTCCCAAACGCCGCCTCTCCACGGACTGTCTGGAGTATTAAAATTCCAAACAATATGGTGAGGACGTAGTTCCTCGGAAATCTGGTTTTGGTCCAACTTTCTCAAAGCTCTGGTTATCTCGTTCCGTGCACCCACAAAGTTTGTCCCTTGGTCGCAGTAAATGGATTTGACCAATCCACGTCTAGCGATAAATCGCCGTAAGGCTAGGATAAAGGCATTGGTGGTTAAATCTGTCACACGCTCAATATGGACAGCTCTGCTGGCCATGCAAGTGAAGATCAATCCCCAACGTTTTACCTGTACCCTTCCGCGTTTCGCGATTATGGGTCCAAAACAGTCTATCCCTGTCTCAGTGAAAGGGGGTCAAAATGCCTGTAATCTAGCTAGTGGTAGTTCACTCATTTCCTGGTGTCCTATCCTCGCGTGCACCTTCTTACAAATCATACAGTTCCGTATTACCGAACTCAGTGCCTTACTAGGTCTAATCAGTACAAACCTCGAGCGTAAGTGTGATAGACAGTGGTGTCTACCTACGTGTTTGAGTTGTACATGTGCGTCCAGTATCATAGCGCGCTGTAATTCATGGTGTTGCGGTATGATGATAGGATACCTAAAGTCTAGTGCAAAGTCGATGTTTTGGAGTCTGGACTTGTGACAAAGTAAGCCCCGGTAAATAATCGGACGACAACTCAAAATCGGTGAAGACTTGATCTGTTTACCTTGGTTGATCGCTGTGAATTCTCATGCGAAATATCGCAATTGATAATGGCGAATGATATCAACTTCACAATGGCCAACTTCCTTTAAGGTAAGTCTTCTTGGAAAGTCGCGTTTGCCTCTGGCATATTGTCTCAAACGTTTGAGCCATGCTAACTTGCGGCACGCGTCAGTCCATGATCTAGTTAGGTTTACTATCCGGTCAACGTAAGTGTTAGTGACGTCATCAGGTAAGGTGTAGTCGTAGTGTGGATACTTGTCTGGACTTGGTAGGCCCACGGGCCTTCCGGTAGGTTTGTCTGAGTCCCCAAGTACGTCAATCTTTACGGTCTTACCTTTACCATCCGCACCTGATGTGTCGACTGACAGTAACGGTTTCAACTCTACAGTACTAGTGTGTTCCTGTGAGCCTGTAAGCTTCCTAACCTTAGTCACACGTTTAACTGTAGGTGGTAAGTCAAGTACTTTCTTTGAGCGGAGTGTGATCGCTGTGGCCACACCTTTGTCGTCCAAAGAAGTCAAATTCGGTAAGTCTCTAAATTTCCGCTCCAATGGGTCTTTTCACTTTCGTCCTTCTGGGCTCCTCCCGGAGGCGCACCCACGAGGCGGACGGGTTTCCACCACCCTGGGGGCCAGTCCGACTGACATTTCTATCAGTCGTTTCGCCATAACCGGGCCGCAGGGTGGCCCGATGCTTCCCGGGTTCTGTTTTCGGTCCCCCGATCACACCGGCACAGCTCGTCGAACGTGTAGCCAGATGGGCGGCTACTGTCAACTTACTGTGGCCTGACTGTACATTGAGCCAACTCAAAAGTATATCAAAGAGTCAACCGGCAGGTGGACCAGTCGATAGCGATCGAGCACCAAGGTCGCCCTTGGGCCTAACCGACGGTCTTGTCCCACGTGGGCTTGCGCTACCCAACATTGGAATTTTGACTCGTTTTCACCCGCCTCGACGGCAGTATTGAAAATTAATACTGTCTGTAGCTCAAAAGCTACTGAACAAGTAACCACTTACCAGTCACTGTACACGTGTACTCAACAGATGTTCACAAAATCAAGTACACAACGGTAAACACAAAATCGAACACATACCATGCACACACAGAAGACATAATCATGAAAGACAAAATCGGGGTCAAATCAGAGGGGACAAAATTGTATCAACTCATAAAGAGTCGATAGTACCTTATTTTGCCGACAGGGCAAAATAACTTTGTGTGCACAAAGTATGCTGGGGCGCAGTAGAGATATGGTCCTACTAATACCAGCGGCGTCTGGACCAACTGGCAAGGGTTCCCATACTCACTCGCAGTGGCCACACATACAATCACGTGTACTCACGTACCCACAGCAACAGAAAGCTCAAAGACCCGAACAAATCCCAAAGACCAATCAGCTGAACATGGAGACAATAACATATAGTATCAAAAAAACGGAACAGCTGATGGCCAAAGGAACCCATCCAAGCCCCAAGCAAACTGCCACTGATCGCCCACATACAAAACATAGTTCACGCCACATGAACCACAAATCACGCCATGCCACCACCCCTACTGTGTACAGGACTGGCAGTACGGCAACAGGCCGACTAGACGGTACCACGGCACCATGTCGATCCATGGTTCGTTAGACACGAGGGCCTTCAGTGACTCCCTAGCACTATATAGACAATTTAACGTGCCCCCAGACCCTCACGAGTCCGCCGCCGCCTGCTTCCACCACCCCTATAGAGACCTCACCTCTTTAGGTAGTGGAGTGTCTAGTAGACAGTCTGGTGAAGCGTCCGGTGAACAGTCTGGTGAGACGTCTGGTGAGACATAGCGCGGAACGTCCGGCGAAATGTCCTGTCGTCGGTCCCAAGGTCTGTCTGGCGTAACTTCTGTCAGAAAGTCTGGTTCAAAGTCTGGTGGACAGTCTGTCGAGATGTCTGGTGGAAAGTCTGGTGAGACGTCCGGTAGACAATCTGTCGAGAGTTCCATAAAACAATCTGGCGAACAATACGGAGAACAATCTGGTGTCACTTCTGGTGAATAGTCTGGCGAGTAATCTGGTGAACAATCCGGCGAAACGTCTGGTGAAATCTCCCGCGGAACATCCGGCGAAGGATTCGTACAAGCGTCTGGTCGAGTGTCTGGTGAGACGTCTGGCGTAATGTCAGGTCTGGCGTCCAGGTCATCAGATTTCGTCCGTCCTTGTTTCCTCTTGACCTTGGCGTTGGCTTTCGCTTTGGACTTGACAACCTTGTAGATTTTTATCTCGGCACCCTCTGGTATGGTGTTGGTTGTCGCGTCGAATAACGGTGGCCATTCGTCTGATGGTCGCTGTAGGAAATCGGGTCCTCTAAACCAAAAGGATTTATTGTCCGGTTTACAAAAGTCAAGCAGTTGCATCCCCCGTGACGCGATGTCAGCTGGGTTCAGCTTCCCTGGACAGTGACGCCAATCTTGTTTGAGCAACCGGTCTAGTATTTCAGCCCGTCTGTTGGCTACGAAAGTCTTGAACTCAAACGCTTCGTTGTTTATGTACCAAAGTACCAACGTCGCATCCGTCCAATATGTGACCTTCAAGTTAGCCTCCAGCTCGCGTTGAACTAGACTGACAATATCGGTGGATATCGTCCCGGCTTGCAGCTCTCCACGAGGTACAGTCATATACTTCAATGGCATTGTTCTAGCCTTTGAAGTAACGAGAGACACATCGTAGCTGTCCGATGTCACTTGTCGTCTAAGGTATAAAGTAACCCCCAATCCATCCTTGCTGGCGTCGCTAAAGCTGTGAAGCTCTAAATCAGCAGGAAAGGTGGTTTGCAAAGGAAAGTATACCCTCGGTATGGTATAGTCTTGTAGAAACGTCAGTTGGGCTTCCCAGTCCCTCCATCGCTCAGCTAACTTTTCTGGGATGGGATCGTCCCATTCCAGTCCGGCTTGCCAAATGCTGCGGAGTATGATCCTAGCATGTAGGATCACTGGACTAATGAAACACAATGGGTCATACAATCGACTCATGGTCGATAAGCAAGTCCTCTTAGTGAGAGGTCTAGTCTGGTCGTTGGACCTTACACGTACCCTAAAATTGTCGGTGTTAGGGTCCCAACTAAGTCCTAATACTTTGGTCGTCGGTAGAGGTTCTAGGTCTAAGTCCAAGTCACCTCCACTGCGATCCATCGGGTCAAATGAGTTCACCAGTTCGGGTTTGTTGGAAGCGAACTTCGTCAGGTGGAATCCGCCCTCAGCGAGACAATCCTGGAGTTGGTGTGCTACGTTTGTAGCGCGCTCCAAGGTGTCACAACTCTTGAGGCCGTCATCCACGTAGAAATCTCGTTCCACTGTCCGAACTACTTCTGGGTCAAATTGGTCTCGTCTGTCCAATGCGGTCTGCTTTAAGGCGTACATGGTGCAGTTGGGGCTGTCCCTGGCTCCGAATACTCTTACCTGCATTTGGTAAATTTCTGGCGGAAGTTCTAAGTTTCCGTCCGGATACCAAAGAAACCTCAAGCTGTCCCTGTCCCGCTCCAAAGCCTTAACCTGGTGAAACATGGCCTCTACGTCACAGGTGAAAGCCACTTTGCGTAGGACTCCCATTAGGACTCCCATGAGGTAATTGTTCATATTCGGCCCGTCCATCAGTTCGCTGTTCATAGACATCCCTTGGTAAAGCGCGGCGCAGTCGTTAACTACACGCACCTTGCCAGGTTTGTCCGGGTGTCGAACAAAATGATGTGGCAGGTAATATGTCTGGTCTGTGGTTACCTTGGGATTTAACATCCTAATGGCGTATCCCTTTTGGAGATACGTCTGAAGTTGTGCATTGTATTGCATATGGGCCGTCTCATCTCGCAACAATCGCTGCCTTATTGATTTGAGTCGCTTCAAAGCAAGCGGGTAATTGTTAACGAGTTTAGGTTGTCCATTGCGCCACAACATACCAACCTCATAGTGGCCATTCGCGGTCTGGCGAATGGTATCTCTCATAATATTTAATGACCGTTTTTCCTGTTCTGACATAGCGGTCTCGTAACTACCGGGTTCTGCTGAGTCCTGTTCCAACCATTGAATGGTCCGTTCAGTCAGCAGTCGGTCAAGCGCTGCTTGCACTGCACTGCGCCATGGTCCTCGTCCACGTCTTCGTCCGCTGCGGTGGCTAGTGTCAATGCGTCTGGTAGGCTCGCAAGCCTTCCGGTGTCACTAGTCGGCGTCGAATCGTCGTGCGGCGGTTTGACGACTTTTTGATCTATCGGTAGGCTCGCAAGCCTTCCAAGATCAACGACCGGTGTCGAAGCCTGGTGGGTGGGGTCAATGACCTTTGGATTTTTCGGTAGGCTCGCAAGCCTTCCAAAATCCTCGTTCATCGAGTCATCCACGGCAACAACCCTTTGGTCTTCGGTAGTCAATACAACCTGGTTTACTGCAAGTAGTTGTGTCCGTGTCCGTGTGGTCGTGTCCAGATCAGTTACGTCAGTATCGATGGCGTCTGCGTTGGTGACGCAAGTCTGTCGTAGTGCCGTCCGTACAATTGGACCACAGGAGTGTGAATGGGAATTATCTATCGTGTTAGTCAATAAATTACACGTACTCAAAACATCGTCCTCCTGGTCACTTACCTCTAGTGAACGTATTGGTGCTCTAGTATACCAACCTATGGGAGTTCTACATGCGTAGGGGTTGCCCGCTGTAATAACAGATGGGCGTGTCTCCCATACCTGATGTAAGTTAAACTGGTCTGTCCCAATTAACATCGCAATGGAACGATAATTAACAGGACATTCCGGTATTCCAAGGTGTCGGAAATACTTACGATCTTCCGGTGATTGCTCTGGCACAGGGCCGAGCAAGTTACTAAAGTCCTTCGTAGCTGCAAAGGTTAAATTTCTTACCGGAAGTAATGAGCGCTCCTCCTTGCTGTGTTCCGCTTTGGAAAGAAGAGTGTCTAAGGTTAGTTTTACTCTCGTCACAGGGATCGCTCTCTTACCATGTATGCTGCTTACAGTATACTGAGCAGTCTTACCTTGACTCATGTCCGTAACCACGTCGGCTACTTGTTCGTCGACATAGCTATGTGATGACGCAGAGTCTAAGATGGCGTATATACGCTTGCTCCCTCGGGTTCCGGTAATCTTTATAGGAATCACGCTAAACCCTTTCAATTGGTTCTGTGTGAGGAGCGTTATCGATGGCTGTTCCTCACCTGCATGCACGTAGAAAGTGTCGTCTTCCTCCTCGTCCTCGTCCGATGATCCTGACTGATCCATACAGTCTGCATAAAAGGTACGGATCTCGCGCGGCGCACGCTCCTTATAAAGCGCGTCGCATCTAGCTGCTTTATCTGGATGCTCTCGTCGAAAGCGTTTGGTCGGAGTATGACTGGTTGTGTGGAGCAACGCGTCATGGTTACATCCACACTGAGGACATGTATCGTTGCTCGGGCAATCCTTCCGGACGTGTCCTGGCTTCATACATCTCCAGCAGGAATCTAACGATCGAATTTGGAGTCTCCTTTCTTCAATCCCTAACTCCTTAAAAGCGCGACATCCACGAAGTTTATGTCCGCTATGGTTTTTGCCGTTCCGCTCGCAGTATGAGCATCCCACAAAGTCCGCCGGCAACTGTTGTCGTGGCTGCGTGGTGCCGATAGGCGTCAGAACTTTAGAAGTCTCAGTAGGGGTGGCGTAGGTAACGGCTTTCGCGTTCGTCGGAAATGGTTTAGTCCGATTCGACGCAGAAATGGCTATCCCTTCCGCCGCGATATGGTGATCGGTATAGTTCGATCGAGTCTCGATCACAGCCTCCCGTGAAATCAGTTGGTAGACGTCGGTGAGTTTTAAAAGCCCGCAGGCCTCTTCACGCTGGTACTCGATGCATCGCCATTCTCGTCGGAGTCGATGATGAAGTCGACCGATTATCCTGATGAGAACCATCGGTGTGTTAGCGTATTCGAGTTGTCCAATGGACCGTAAAGTCCCTATAGCGTTTTTGATTTCGTCCGCGAGTCGTAGAAGATCGATCGGTTTCGAAATGCTGCCTCCTCTACAGAGGTCTTCGATAATGGATTTAGCCATGGCGACGTTACCTCCGTAAATCGAATATAAACGGTCGTACGCCAACTCAAAGGCATCTGGAACACCGATGAAGGTTTCCGCTAATCGTTTCGGCTCACCAGACAGGACTAGGAGCAAGTAATTGAACTTCTCCGTCGAGGTGAAAGCACACTTAGCGATCTGGGACTCTACGTAGTCTACCAGTGTGCGCCAGTGTTTCGCGTTGCCAGAGAACTTCGGCGGTTGCTGTGCCGGTAATCCGTGTCTAGCCGCGAATTTCGCAATCTCGCTAACCAAATCCAACTGTCCGCGTCCCTGTTCGGTAGCGTCGTCCAGTCGCTCCCTGCCGCGCGTTGTTCGTCGGTAGGAATTATTCACGGGATCTTCTTCTCGATGGGTCGGAGTCTGTCTAGTCTCCTGTTCTCTCCTTGGTGTTCGATGTTGTCTAGGTTGTTCCAACTCCATGCTGGTTCGTGATCGATCCGATGGTTGCGCTTCAAGTCGTTCTTCGAGTTGAGCTAGTCGGTCTGTTACAGGTCGCATTATTTCGGCGAGTCTGTTGGTGCTGATCGCTTCCGCTGGTTGCAACGTGGGTTTCTGTTGGGGTGTTTCTCGTGGAGGATTATCGATGTAGGGATCCGCTGTCTCTACCGCTCCAGTATGGAATATTTCCCGTTCCGTTGACTCCGAGTCGCTAGATGAGTCGCTGTCGTCCGGATAAGGTGGCTGGCGGTTTCGCATCCGGCGTATTACTCTTGTTCTCGTTCGCTGAGGTCTAGAGTCTACGGTTCTCCGTCGTTCGGTAGGCTCGCAAGCCTTCCACGAAGTCGTAGGTCTCGTTATACGTTGTTCGATCCCGTGGGTACTACCCACATCCATCCTCCTCCGTAGTTCGGTAGGCTCGCAAGCCTTCCACGAAGTCGTAGGTTGCGTCGAACATTGTGTCAAAGGTCGAGTGAAATAGTCGGGTTTCGTAGTCGGTCTATAAATAACTGGATTCGCACAGCACGTCACAGGTTTAACTTGTAATGGTTTACTCACCTGTTTAATGGTCATAAACGCAGGTTCCTCTCTTCCTACAAGTAGACTACGACTTACTGTAGGTGGACTAGTTGTGTTACCTGCTAAAATTGGCAATGAAGTCGCCCTAGGTTGCGGTATTTCCATCACAACAAACCTGTTGCCTTGCGTCGAACGCACAGGCGTTATTTCCTTAGGTTTCGTAACAAAGACCGGTTTTATCGAAGTCGTGGGTTTGAGCATAGGAATAACTTGGGGAAAACGTTTACAGTAATCCTCGACGAACTCCTCTCCCCGATCTATCGCTCCCACACTTCCTTCCTCGATTCGCTTCTGAATTCCGCGATATCGGGCTTCCATGCGATCCAGGGCAGACAAGTCGTGTCCAGCTCGCGATCTGATAGATCTATCTCTCGCATCGAGTTCAAGGTCCGCTTGCGCGTTCGCTGCCTCGCGCAATTTACGATTCAACTCGAACTGTAATTGCATCTCCCTTTCGCGTCGATCCGCTACTTGTTGTTGTGCCGCTAACTCTGCTTCCTGTATAGCTAAACGATTGGTTATTTGTCGCGATTCCAACTTGGCGCGAGCGTCGGATGCTGCTTTCTTCCGTGCTAATTCGTCGGCTGCCGCCGCTGCGGCTGCTTCTTGCGCTAAGTCTTCCTCTAGTCTCCTCATCTCTGAGGATTCTAATTCGGCTTGCGCCTTGAGTTGCGCAATTCTCGCCTCATCCTCTCTATGTTGTTTCTCTCCCTCGAAAGCGATCTGTGCCATCCTCTGTTGCGCTTCTTCCTCGATGACTTGTTGTTGCGACAAGGTGAGCTGACTGCCTTGGCAGATAAGCTTTCTCTTAGCGCAGTGGGTGTTCAAGAGCACCGAATGCAGACTGGACAGACTGATGAGGTTCTGATTAAGGACATGGGGGGCGGTTGGCGACTCGCCCTCGCGTCAGCAGATGATAGTGGCAATGGTGGAATTGGTCTATTGATGAATCCAACTGCACATGCAGCATTGGACAAAATAGACCAAATCTCTAACCGCATCATCCGTTGCCACTTCTCATGTTCTGGAAGACTGGCTAAGAAGTTTCCTAAGGTGGTTCTGATTGTGTGCTACTCTCCAACTAGTGTTGCCCATGTAGAGGAGGTGGAAAATTTCTACCACAATCTACAAGCAGCAACTGATGGAGTGGATCAGCATGCATTCTTAACATTCCTGGGAGACTTTAATGCAAGTCTGCATCAATCACCTACATCGCCCTGGGTCTATAGCAATAGTGTTAACCGAAATTCTGTCCATCTTCAGGATTTTATCTCTGGAAATGGATTGTTTTCGGCTGGAACCCAGTTCAAGAAGCGAACTGGAAAGCTATGGACTCATAGTGGACCCAGTGGTCACAAGTCCCAGATAGACCATATTCTGTTTCGTAGGAAATACAGGAGCTCTATACAAGACTGTAATGCATTTACACTTCGACCCTTCTCCAGTGATCACCGCCTTATTGTGGCCAAGGTAAGACTTAGTCTGCGTGCTAGCAGAACAACGAAATCTGCCTTGCCACGGCATGACTGGTCCTCTCTGTTGCAACAGCCAAGTGTGAGATCCAGCTTCACACTACAGCTGAGCAACAGGTATGAGGCTCTTGCCTCTGAGGCGGCAGATCACTGTGAGGGCTATACTGCCTTTACAGAAGCAGTTAAGTTAGCAGCTGCAGAAACAGTTCCTGTATACCCTCGAAACAGGAAAAGGGCCCCCTGGACTGACAACAAAATTCAGAAGTGCCGAAATGACCTTCATAAGGCGCAGAAAGAGTCCCGACTCAAACAGACTACAGCGGCCAAGAATGCAGTTAAAGCTGCATCTAGGTCCCTGAACAGGCAGTACTCTGTTAATCTACAGGAGCTAATAAACCAACAGGTTGATGCCATCAATGATGCTGACGACAGCAGGCAATCATCCCAGGCATGGAAATCGATCAATCTGCTTACTGGGCGGAAAAGCCAACCAACCACCAAGGTTAAGGCTGAATCACCAGCCGATCGCCTCAATGGTTGGAAAGCCCACTTTGAAAAGCTCCTCAATAATGACAGGGTATTGCCTGATAACTTTATAGAAGTAAAAGTGTCTGAGTCTGTACTCCCAGATATTCCCATTGGCGATATCTCCTTTGCAGAAGTGAAGGCTGCTGCAAAGAGCATTAAGACCAATCGTGCCAGTGGAGTAGATGGTGTTCCCCCTGAGGTCTTTAAAATACCTGAGTGTTTAAAGCTCATCTATCCCATCATAGTAGACATGTACCGTACAACAAGAGTCCCACAAGAAATGAAAACAAATAAGTTGGTGCCAGTTCCCAAGAAGGGCAACCTAACACTCTATGGTTCTTTTCGGGGAATCTCATTGATCTCGATTGCTGCAAAACTATACAATAGAATTCTATTAAATCGCATCAGGGATCCCATTGAGAGACTGCTACGTGGAAATCAGAATGGGTTCCGTAAAGGTCGTGGGACCATGGAGCCCATTTTGGCACTTAGAAGGATAATTGAAGAGTTATCAAAAAAGAAAGACAGGCATCTGGCTGTTATCTTTGTTGACTTCTTCAAGGCCTTTGATTCAGTCTCTCGCTCACGTATGTTCAGCATACTTTCATTGTATGGGATTCCTGATGAAATTATTGCAGCAATCAGATCAGTATACGATGGTTCGACAACATTTGTGTCTACTGTTGACGGTGACACAGAACCATTTGAAGTGTTATGGGGCGTCCTCCAAGGAGACACACTTGCACCATTCTTGTTCATTATTGTGGTTGACTATGTTCTACGCATGTCCTTAGATCATCATAATGATGATGGGGTGATGATAACTCCACCTACTGGCTCCAGAAGTCGAGGAAATCCTGCCAAGTACCTAACTGATCTAGACTTTGCTGATGACTTAGGAGTACTCTCAGAATCATTAGAGGGAGCCCAGCGGCTCCTCAGCTCATTAGAACATGCTGCTTCTAGTGTTGGTCTTTTTATTAACTCCAGAAAGACCAAAATTCTGACAGTTAACTTTGAAAGTCCTCAGCAAGTCTCTGATCGGATGAGCATAAGCTCAAAGGATGGTATGCTTGAGCATGTGGACGACTTCTGTTACCTGGGATCATGGATCCGGAAGTCAGGTGAGGACCTTCGAATACGTAAGGGAAAGGCATGGGCAGCCTTGAATAGGCTTTCCAGGATTTGGAAGTCACCTAGAATTAATCGGAAACTTAAGGTCCGATTATTTAGAGCAGCAGTAGTTCCAGTACTCCTCTACGGGAGTCCATGCTGGGCTCTAACTGCTGAGGACACCAAATCTCTGGATGGCACATTCACAAGAATGCTACGCCGGGTACATTGTGTCAAGTACAATGCACACATCTCCAACCAGACACTATATAACATTGGAGGTGTCTCATTGGTTCCCCCAAGCTTGACACTAGAACAAAATCGCCTCCGCTTTGCAGGACATTGCTTTCGCCGTGAGGACCAGCCAGTGCACAATCTTGTACTTTGGCAGCCTCATGGAGTGAATAAGCATGGTGGACAGCCCATGACTTTCTTGAGACGCATCTTAAAGGACACTGGCCTTAAAGATGCGGATGATCTAGCAAATGTCATGGGTGATAGGGAGTTGTGGCGGTGCAATTTTGTTGACAAGCCGGCACAGCATTCTTAAAAATGCAGCTGCAATGCAGCATGCCGATCCTAGTAGTAGTGGCGTGCAACCTCCTGTTGTTGTCGAGTAATTACAGACGCTGTCCTACTAACGTCGCCAACGTCGCTCCGCATGCTAACGAACGATCCATCCAGTGGTGGATGCCGGTAGGCTCGCGAGCCTTCCGTAGTGAGAACTTCCGTCGTCCCTCGCGGTTCGACTTCCGGTTCTTCGATCGGTACGCCGCATCTATGAAGAAAATTGGTGAGTGTCTCTAACCTCCCGTCCAGGCAGTAGAGTTCTTCTTCCTCTTCGGGTTGTAATAACGCGTCCGAAACTGACTCACCTAGCAGTTGGTCGAACTGCTCCTGTTGAGCCAATCTTATCACCGACTTAAACTGGATAAGGCTTTCTCTCGCACTTACCAACTTTTCTATTATCTTTACCTGAGTAAAGTTATCGCCACGCAACTCTGCAAGTTCGTGTAAACCTTTAAGTTTATCTAGGGAGGCATGTACCCTACTTTCTATCCTTACCTGTAAGGTGTAGAACTCGTATCTCGACATCGGGGCGGTTAACTTGCGTAAAACGCGAAAACCTTCTCCGAGGTTCCGAGTAATCTGGGCCATGTGTCCTCCTATACTCCTAATAACATTCTCCTGGCTTCCAGTCGAACTTACCATGTCCGGTTCCCGCGATCTAGTCTGCGGGACGGTAAGGAAATCTTCGATTCTGCCGTCGCCACGCGTTGCGGCTTCCGGTATTTCCGTTCGGGGTACCGGCGACGCAAGCGGTGTGACATCGGTGGAATCTCGGGTTCTCCTTCTCGGTCCGTCTACTGTCGATCTGTCCGGGTCGCACGAGTCATAGTCGGTAGGGGGGTATCTCGTCGAATGGGGTGTGTAACTCATGTCTTATTATATACGTCAAGTACGGGTAATAAAATGTCAAAGTGTCTGAATGTTGAAGTGTCAAACTTACCTTGGTATATATAGTATATATATACCCTAACCGGTACAAATAAATCAACAAAGTCAGAATGTCGAAATGTCAAAATGTCGAAATGTCGAAATGTCAAACTTACCTTGATATATATATATATCATATATATACCAATGTGTCACCTTGCAGTACGCCAGCCAGGATTGAGAAAAACTCAGTTTCACCATCTGGTGAGAGTACCTGCGCTTCTGTGTCACAATATAGCAATCCAATGCCAGCAACAATTACTTCTGGTATTCCATAAGCTCTTAGGATTTCAAGCATTTTACCTCTATGGATGGAGTCGAATGCCTTCTTGAAGTCCACAAAAGTCATGACTGCGGGGAGATTCTTTGACTTAATTCCTTCAATCAGTCTCCGTAGTGCAAGTATCTGAGCTATTGTTGATCAACTTGGTCGAAATCCGTTTTGGCTCTTACGCAGTAGTTTCTCTATGTGAGGCCTAATCCTATATAGAATCATTTTATTGTATATTTTGGCAGCTACCACAAGCAGACAGATCCCACGATAGTTTGTTGGTATGCCGAGGTCTCCTTTCTTGGGGAGAGGCTTTAGTTGACCTTTAGTCCAAATTGGTGGTGGCTTTTCCCCTTTTAACATCCGGTTGCAAACAGTCAATAATGGTCTATTTAGCACTCCGGTTTTCCATACCTCCGCTGGGATTTCATCTAATCCACTCGCTTTATTATTGGACATGCTTTTAATGCTTCTTTGGAGTTCGGCAGGTGTGAAGTCCCCTGTTTCTATAGGTAGTGTCTTGTCATATATTTTCCTTGTAGGGCTGACCTCAATGTTTGGTGGCTGCCCAAGCAAGTTGCTGAAGTGATTTTTCCACTTCCCAACACGTTCTTCAGGACTATCGGCTTTGAGGCGCCCCTTTGCACAACTTTTCCGACCAGATACCTCATTTACAGTTTGCCAGGTAAGTCTTGATTGTTGCTGTATGTGAGCTGTTGTAATTGCTTCAGTTTTATCCTGTATGTACTTTTCCTGGCTGATGTTGTAGGCCAATTTAAGATCGTCCTTCGCTTTCTCAACCTTGTTAATGTTTTCGGTTGTTGGTTGTTCGGTTTTAACTTTGTAGGCTATCTTAAGATCTTCTCTCTTACAAGTAACCTCAGAGTTTTGCCATGGCACATACTGTTTTCGTTAGGTTTCTGGGGGATATGCCTCTTAGCTGATTCCTTGTGGGCTGTTATTATATTCTGGTATATTGAATCGGTGGATTGGTCTTCATCCATTGACTGAAGTGCTTCAAAGCGGTTTTGAACTTCTACTGTATAAGCATCCTTTACAGCATTGTCAGTTTTGAGTTTCTCCCAGTCATAGTTGATATGCTTGCTTGTCCTGGGTTTGCTGGCTCTCAAACTGAGTCTGATCTCTGCAGTCACAATTCTGTGGTCCGAACCAATTAGGTTGAACGAGCTGTATGCCTCGCAGTTGATCATGCTATTTCTCCACTTTTTGTTTATAAGGATGTAATTCAGTTGTGCTTTGGTTCCATTAGGGTATTGAAAGGTCCATAGCTTCCCCTTACTCTTTTCGAATGTGTTGTTTGTTGGTATCAATTCACATTCTTCCATTAGGTCTAAGAGTAAGTACCCATTTCTGTTAGAACTGGTGTTATAGGTGTAACCCTTGATGTCTTCTGGGCCAATTTGCGCATTCAGGTCACCAGCAATGACTTTAACATTGTGTTTCGGGATGTCCTTAATAAGTCCAGTCAGTTCTTCATAAAACTTGACTGCTTGTTCTGGCTCTGATGCATTGGTTGGACTGTAGCAACATATAACTGTTGTCTTGGGATTCCCATCAAATGTTGCGATCATAACCCTGGAATTTATAGATTCGATGTTGTTTAGGGTCTTAAGTGCAAATGGGCTTAGCAGAATTCCTACTCCACCAATTGATGCATTGGCCGAGTTTCTTACTGCTGAGCTTGTTACTAACGTCCATCCATTTCCAATGTCATTGTACTTCATGGCAGTGTCTTCATGACAAATCCGATGTTCTTGGATGCAGATGATGTCGATGTTATATTCCATTGCCAGAGCGACCATGTCACCCTGTTTGCTCTGTGCTTTCAGCGTGCGTGCGTTCATTGTAGCAATCGAGGCTTTTTACATTTCAACAGGTTGGTTCTTCTTTCTTCTCTGTCTTCTGTCTTCTTGGCTTACCAATCTGTACCAAATGAAAATAAATGGCCCCAAAATACAAATTTCCCGACCGGGATTCGAACTCGTAACCTATCTGTAATGTAACCAACGCCTTAACCATCTGACCACTATGCCACGAGAGTAACTAGGGGTTTTATGTATACAAATATGAATAGGCATATTACATTACTGTAACTTAATCAAAATACGTCGGATTTTCGAAAGTTTTTACGTTAAAGTTAAACTACAAATGCTATCTTATAGTGAAATAATTCATCACAAAGACATCTTTAAATTCCTCCATGAGTTTTAGTTTGGTCGCCTCGTTCTCTATGCCTTGTTTCGTGGTGGCCATATATGTTACGCGTTGTGCGATAAGTGGCGTTTGGGCGCCGCTGTTGAGGAGAGGTGCGCCACTGATGTGCGGTTGTGTGTGACTGATGAGCGGTTGTGTGCCACCAGTGTCTGTTATTGCAATGTTGGTATATGGCTCAGTCGTCTCACAGTGCTCTATAGGTTTGGGTGTGGAGGTGGTTGCGTTAATTTCCCGTGGTGTTGGGAAGTTATCCTCCACAATTCCAAGCCCTTTACAAGCCTGGAGAGACAAGTATACAACATTGCCCAAACCCACACACCAATAGACCCAGTCCTTATATGTGCGATCGCCGGCGGAGAGTTCCATGTGCAGTTTACCCAAACATTTAACTGGGCTACCATTAACAGCTGTGAGTGGGGAGTTTGCTGGGATGAGTTTGCAATTTTTAAGTCCCCATTCTGTGCGGATTGCGTCACCCGCTACCACAACTTCTGCACCTTTGTCTGCCACGCACATTTTATTACCCGTCCATATGCCAGATTTCAAGAAGTCTATGGCTATGAGCGGTTTATTAATGTTCGAGATTATTATGGCCCCGCTGGTTTTTCCGCCAAATTTTGATTGGAGACATTTTGATCCGAAATGTCGCTTTCTACCACATTTATGACAGTCAATGTTAGTTGCTTTACAAGGGTTATTATTCGGGTGGGGGTACTGACCCCCACAGTTTCACTTGGTGGATTGTTTCCTGTACGTTGTAGTTAGAGGTACCCCGGTTCCTGTCTGTAGATATGGCGGACTTGGAGCGCTGGTAGTTACTCTTCTTCTTATAGCGACTCCGACCTCGCCACTGATTGGCCGAGGTTGTAGGCTGGACAGCATTAATGCTTTGCTCGCGAATGAGTTTATTATCGCTAGCGGCAACTTCGCGCAATCGGCAGAAGTCTGGGATTTGTTCCCGAGTTAGTGGAGGACATTTAGCGAATATTTCCTTCCTTGTTTCATCGTCCTGAATTCCCCGAACTATGAGGGTGTTTATCCAGTCGTCACGGTTCATCGTGTCTAGGTCGGCATCTTGCGCCAACTCTAGCAGTCTGACATAGTAATCATCGAAAGTCTGACCTGGTTCCTGTTTAAGTTGTACCAGTTGGTGCCGATCCACAACGATGTTGCGTTCTGCCCGGAGATATTGCCGTATATCATCAATGATTTCTGTTAGAGTTTTTGTCGTATCTGCGGGAATATCTAGTCGGTGGTGGATCCGGTTGAGGAACTCGGGGGAACAGTTGCTGAAAAATATAGCTACCTGGTCTTCCCTCGATTTTTGTTCCAGGTGGACGATACGGCCGTAGTTCAGCCACTGCCTCTCCCAGCGCACGAAACGGTGGTAGCTATAATCTACCTCGAGTTTATCCGACACTCTGGCTGTTAGTTTAGCGGCCGCGGTTGTACCGTCGTTGTTCCGCGGGGCATTATCCTTGCGGCGACCTGCAGACTGTCCGCCTGGTTGTTGCAGGACTTTCAGTAATCGAAGCTCCCGTTCCTCGTCCCGTTGTTCGCGTCAACGTTCCTCCTCAAGGCGGAGCTGTTGTTCTTCCGCACAATCAGCTGCGCGTTGATGCTCCATGTACTGAAGGATTTGAGTCCAATCCGGAGGAGTTTGTTTTTCCCCCTCGCTGGAATCTTCCTGCTCGTTTAGGCCTACCGCTTTTATTAGTCGTTTACGGAGAGTTGCTGATGGCGTTTTTGGATCGAACAGGACCCCGGCGTTGCTGCAATGTTGTTTTAATGCGGGGCGTTCCAGTAGCTCTATCTGAGCTGCGTTTAGATCCAGCCAGTCCTCTGGTTCTATCGACGTTGCCATTACGGTTGTTAATCTTATGTGAATTAACTCCCACGTCAGTTCAACTGACCATACCGGCCAGCCGCATGCTGCGCCATATTATGTTTCAATGATATACAGAATACTGATAGGCCTTGCAGTGTTAAGTACAGGTTAATCGATCCGGCTACTTCCATATAATTACAGAATTAAGTATATCAGTATAATGTCTTACAGTGCTGCAGTGTTAAGTACCGGTACCCCATAACCAGCTACGGTAGTTCCATAATGTATATTGGGGCAAGCCATCTAGTTTGTTATGAGGTCACGACAGAGCGTGGGAGGGAGCGTGGGAGGGAGCGTGGGAGGGAGCGTGGGGGGGAGCGTTGGAGGGAGCGTGGGAGGGAGCGTGGGAGGGAGTGTGGGAGGGAGCGTGGAAGGGAGAGTGAGAGGGAGCGTGGGAGGGAGCGTGGGATGGAGCGTGGAAGGGAGAGTGAGAGGGAGCGTGGGAGGGAGCGTGGGGGGGCGCGTGGGAGGGAGCGTGGGAGGGAGCCTAGGAGGGAGTGTAGGAGGGAGCGTGGGAGAGAGCGTGGGAGGGAGCGTGGGAGGGAGAGTGGGAAGGAGCGTGGGAGGGAGCGTGGGAGGGAGTGTGGAAGAGAGCGTGGGAGGGAGCATGGGAGGGAGTGTGGAAGAGAGCGTGGAAGGGAGCGTGGAAGGGAGCGTGGAAGGGAGCGTGGGGGAGAGCGTGGGAGGGAGCGTGGGAGGGAGCGTGGGAGGGAGCGTGGGAAGGAGCATGGGAGGGAGCGTGGAAGGGAGCGTGGGGGAGAGCGTGGGAGGGAGCGTGGGAGGGAGCGTGGGAGGCAGTGTGAGAGGGAGCGTGGGACGGAGCGTGGGAGGGAGCATGTGAGGGAGCGTGGAGGGAGCATGGAAGGGTGCGTGGGAGGGAGCGTGGAAGGGAGAGTGGGAGGGAGCGTGGGTGGGAGCGTGGGATGGAGCGTGGAAGGGAGAGTGGGAGGGAGGGTGGGAGGGAGGGTGGGAGGGAGCGTGGGATGGAGCGTGGAAGGGAGCGTGGGAGGGAGCGTGGGATGGAGCATAGGAGGGAGCGTGGGAGGGAGCGTGGGAGGGAGCGTGGGAGGGAGCGTGGGAGGGAGCGTGGGAGGGAGCATGAGAGGGAGCGTGGGGGGGGGCGTGGGAGGGAGCGTGGGAGGGCGCGTGGGAGGGAGCGTGGGAGGGAGCATGGAAGGGAGAGTGAGAGGGAGCGTGGGAGGGAGCATGGGAGGGAACGTGGGAGGGAGTGTGGGAGGGAGCATGGGAGGGAGTGCGGGAGGGAGTGTGGAAGAGAGCGTGGGAGGGAGCATGGGAGGGAGTGTGGAAGAGAGCGTGGGAGGGAGCGTGGGAGGGAGCGTGGGAGGGAACGTGGGAGGGAGCGAGGGAGAGAGCGTGGGAGGGAGCGTGGGAGGGAGCGTGGGAGGGAGCGTGGGAGGGAGCGTGGGAGGGAGCGTGGGAGGGAGCGTGGGAGGGAGCGTGGGAGGGAGCGTGACAGGAAGCGTGGGTGGGAGCGTGGGAGGGAGAGTTGGAGGGAGCGTGGGAGGGAGCGTGGTAGCGAGCGTGGGAGAGAGCGTGGGAGGGAGCATGGAAGGGAGCGTGGAAGAGAGCGTTTGAGCGAGCGTGGGAGGGAGCATGGGAGGGAGCGTAAGAGGGAGTGTGGGAGAGAGCGTGGGAGGGAGCATGGGAGGGAGCGTGGGAAGGAGCGTGGGAGGGAGCGTGGGAGGGAGCATGGGAGGGAGCGTGGAAGGGAGTGTGGGGGAGAGCGTGGGAGGGAGCGTAGGAGGGAGCGTGGGAGGGAGCGTGGGAAGGAGCGTAGGAGGGAGCGTGGAAGGGAGCGTGGGGGAGAGCGTGGGTGGGAGCGTGGGAGGGAGCGTGGGAGGGAGCATGGGAGGGAGCGTGGGAAGGAGCGTGGGAGGGAGCGTGGAAGGGAGCGTGGGGGAGAGCGTGGGAGGGAGTGTGTGAAGGAGCGTGGTAGGGAGCGTGGAAGGGAGCGTGGGGGAGAGCGTGGGAGGGAGCGTGGGAGGGAGCGTGGGAGGGAGCGTGTGAGGGAGCATGGGAAGGAGCGTGGGAGGGAGCGTGGAAGGGAGCGTGGGGGAGAGCGTGAGAGGGAGCATGGGTGGAAGCGTGGGTGGGAGCATGGGAGGGAGAGTGGGAGGGAGCGTGGGTGCGAGCGTGGGAGAGAGCGTGGAAGGGAGCATGGGGGATAGCGTGGGAGGGAGCATAGGAGGGAGCATGGGAGAGAGCGTGGGAGGGAGCCTAGGAGGGAGCGTAGGAGGGAGCGTGGGAGAGAGCGTGGGAGGGAGCGTGGGAGGGAGAGTGGGAAGGAGCGTGGGAGGGAGCGTGGGAGGGAGCGTGGGAGGGAGCATGGGAGGGAGCATGGGAAGGAGCGTGGGAGGGAGCGTGGAAGGGAGCGTGGAAGGGAGCGTGGGGGAGAGCGTGGGAGGGAGCGTGGGAGGGAGCGTGGGAGGGAGCGTGGGAAGGAGCATGGGAGGGAGCGTGGAAGGGAGCGTGGGGGAGAGCGTGGGAGGGAGCGTGGGAGGGAGCGTGGGAGGCAGTGTGAGAGGGAGCGTGGGACGGAGCGTGGGAGGGAGCGTGTGAGGGAGCGTGGAGGGAGCATGGGAGGGTGCGTGGGAGGGAGCGTGGAAGGGAGAGTGGGAGGGAGCGTGGGATGGAGCATGGGAGGGAGCGTGGGAGGGAGCGTGGGAGGGAGCGTGGGAGGGAGCGTGCGAGGGAGCATGGGAGGGAGCGTGGGGGGGGCGTGGGGGGGGAGCGTGGGAGGGAGCGTGGGAGGGAGCATGGGAGGGAGCCGTGGGGGGGGGGGGCGTGGGAGGGAGGGTGGGAGGGAGCGTGGGATGGAGCGTGGAAGGGAGCGTGGGAGGGAGCGTGGGATGGAGCATGGGAGGGAGCGTGGGAGGGAGCGTGGGAGGGAGCGTGGGAGGGAGCGTGGGAGGGAGCGTGGGAGGGAGCATGGGAGGGAGCGTGGGGGGGGGCGTGGGGGGGAGCGTGGAAGGGAGCGTGGGAGGGAGCGTGGAAGGGAGAGTGTGATGGAGCGTGGGAGGGAGCATGGGAGGGAGCGTGGGAGGGAGCGTGGGAGGGAGCGTGGGAGGGAGCGTGGGAGGGAGCGTGGGAGGGAGCGTGGGAGGGAGCGTGGGAGGGGAGCGTGGGAGGGAGCGTGGGAGGGAGCGTGGGAGGGAGCGTGGGAGGGAGCGTGGGAGGGAGCGTGGGAGGGAGCGTGGGAGGGAGCGTGGGAGGGAGCGTGGGAGGGAGCATGGGAGGGAGCGTGGGGGGGGGGGCGTGGGGGGGGAGCATGGAAGGGAGAGTGAGAGGGAGCGTGGAAGGGAGCGTGGGAGGGAGTGTGGAAGGGAGAGTGTGATGGAGCATGGGAGGGAGCATGGGATGGAGCGTGGAAGGGAGAGTGAGAGGGAGGGTGGGAGGGAGGGTGGGAGGGAGGGTGGGAGGGAGCGTGGAAGGGAGCGTGGGAGGGAGCGTGGGATGGAGCATGGGAGGGAGCGTGGGAGGGAGCGTGGGAGGGAGCGTGGGAGGGAGCGTGGGAGGGAGCGTGGGAGGGAGCGTGGGAGGGAGCGTGGGAGGGAGCATGGGAGGGAGCGTGGGGGGGGGGGGGCGTGGGGGGGAGCGTGGGAGGGAGCGTGGGATGGAGCATGGGAGGGAGCGTGGGAGGGAGCGTGGGAGGGAGCGTGGGAGGGAGCGTGGGAGGGAGCGTGGGAGGGAGCGTGGGAGGGAGCGTGGGAGGGAGCATGGGAGGGAGCGTGGGGGGGGGGCGTGGGGGGGAGCGTGGAAGGGAGCGTGGGAGGGAGCGTGGAAGGGAGCGTGGGAGGGAGCGTGGGATGGAGCATGGGAGGGAGCGTGGAAGGGAGAGTGAGAGGGAGCGTGGGAGGGAGCATGGAAGGGAGCGTGGAAGAGAGCGTGGGAGGGAGCGTGGAAGAGGAGCGTGGGAGGGAGCGTGGGAGGGAGCATGGAAGGGAGAGTGAGAGGGAGCGTGGGAGGGAGCGTGGGAGGGAGCATGGAAGGGAGAGTGAGAGGGAGCGTGGGAGGGAGCGTGGGAGGGAGCGTGGGAGGGAGCGTGGGAGGGAGCGTGGGAGGGAGCGTGGGAGGGAGCATGGGAGGGAGCGTGGGGGGGGGGGCGTGGGGGGGAGCGTGGGAGGGAGCGTGGGATGGAGCATGGGAGGGAGCGTGGGACGGGAGCGTGGGAGGGAGCGTGGGAGGGAGCATGGGAGGGAGCGTGGGGGGGGGCGTGGGGGGGAGCGTGGGAGGGAGCGTGGGATGGAGCATGGGAGGGAGCGTGGGAGGGAGCGTGGGAGGGAGCATGGAAGGGAGAGTGAGAGGGAGCGTGGGAGGGAGCGTGGGAGGGAGCGTGGGAGGGAGCGTGGGAGGGAGCGTGGGAGGGAGCATGGGAGGGAGCGTGGGGGGGGGCGTGGGGGGGAGCGTGGGAGGGAGCGTGGGATGGAGCATGGGAGGGAGCGTGGGAGGGAGCGTGGGAGGGAGCGTGGGAGGGAGCGTGGGAGGGAGCGTGGGAGGGAGCGTGGGAGGGAGCGTGGGAGGGAGCGTGGGAGGGAGCATGGGAGGGAGCGTGGGGGGGGCCGTGGGGGGGAGCGTGGAAGGGAGCGTGGGAGGGAGCGTGGAAGGGAGCGTGGGAGGGAGCGTGGGATGGAGCATGGGAGGGAGCGTGGAAGGGAGAGTGAGAGGGAGCGTGGGAGGGAGCATGGAAGGGAGCGTGGAAGAGAGCGTGGGAGGGAGCGTGGAAGAGAGCGTGGGAGGGAGCGTGGGAGGGAGCATGGAAGGGAGAGTGAGAGGGAGCGTGGAAGAGAGCGTGGGAGGGAGCGTGGAAGAGAGCGTGGGAGGGAGCGTGGGAGGGAGCATGGAAGGGAGAGTGAGAGGGAGCGTGGGAGGGAGCGTGGGAGGGAGCATGGGAGGGAGCGTGGGAGGGAGCGTGGGAGGGAGCGTGCGAGGGAGCATGGAAGGGAGAGTGAGAGGGAGCGTGGAAGGGAGCGTGGGAGGGAGCATGGGAGGGAGTGCGGGAGGGAGTGTGGAAGAGAGCGTGGGAGGGAGCGTGGGAGGAGTGTGGAAGAGAGCGTGGGAGGGAGCGTGGGAGGGAGCATGGGATGGAGCGTGAAGGGAGAGTGAGAGGGAGGGTGGGAG